>JAGKTI010014369.1:11667-21739 GCA_018397915.1 Birgus latro
AAAAAAAGCAGGGGAAATTAGCGAACGAGTGCAGGTTGGATGTTGCCAAGTGATAATTAGCCAATTCCAGGTGTATGGCACTATCAATTACCTTATTTTTTATATATATATATATTATTTTGTGTAAGAATAGGGCATAGGTCTCATTTCAATGGATGAAAACAGTGGAAAAATCCAGGGAAGATTTGCGTAGCACTGAGCGGCTGAGCAGACGACACGAGAGGGTAATGGAGGGGATGTAGGGAGCGGAGGTAGGGAGGGGGGTCTAGAATGGGGGAAAATAGCTAAATTGTCAACAATGGATGGGAGTAATGATGACATTAGCAGCTCTGACTATTGTTGGACATTGGCAGTGCTGATAGATGATACAAGTCACCACCTGAAAGCCCAGGCGAATTAAAAATAACACAGTCACTCAAGTGACACGCCGCGGTATGATCCATTGCACCTGACCGTCACGAAAGTGATGACCCATGGTTAAGGAGTTAAATCCACTCTATTACCTGCATCATTGCAGGCTGATGTATTTCACTATACCAGTAGTGCTTGTGTAAAGTTTTTGGGCACTATTGTGATTAGATTTCGTGTTTGCAATAGGAAATTTAGGTGTCTGTGAAGCATTTGTGGCAGTTATCAGCCCTTGAGCCAACAAAGATTTTGCTACTGTTTCTAGCCCTGGCCCCAGAACTACACTGCCTCTACCCTTCACCAAATGCGAGTATTCATCTTTAAAAATAGTGTCAGTGTATCATGTCAATACAGTTTGCAATACTTAGTGTGCAAGGAAATAGTGAAACAGTGCAGTAGGTTAGAGGGAGGAAGGAAACAGCCCTATAGTCACGAAACGTGAGTACACTGTAGTTTCCTGCTTTTCTCGAAAACTATTAAGGGTAGGAGAACCGTTCAGGGCTTAAATGAAGGCCCATAAAACTCTGCATAAGATGATGAAATAAAAATATAACACTGCCAAGAAAAAGTTTTCTGCTAGAGCTCCCCGAATAAAAAATCTGTTGTCTGTCGGAAATTGATGTTACTTTTTCGCTTATTACTCGAAAACCGTACCTCATATCAAACTGGGAACTATCCCATTCGAAAACTAATAAAATTTTCTTTCTATTGATGGTATAACATGTTGAGACAGGTTAGTATTGGCGGTATTATGTTGGGAAGTGAGATTTATGTTCCTGAATGTTTATTCACAGCGCCCTAACGTACTTATAGTGAGTTTTTCTGTGTTTTCTTCTTGCTTATCATGTAGAACAAACATTGACGAATAGGAATATATAGGTTTTGTGGCAAAATAAATAAGTTTGGTGGCGAAAATAAGCCGAGAATACACAATTTTGGTGCGTGCAGAGGGCGGCGGGGGGTTGGGAGAGAGTGATGTGTCGTAGAACACAAAACTTACTAAACTTACCCGCACACAAAAGGGTTAAAGAATACAATCCAGAAACAAAACCAAAACGTCATTATACTGTTTGGTTCCGGGGACAAATATGAGGAAGGGAGAGAAAACAGATATTTGAAATGATAAGCGAAAGAAGTCGGGTAGGGTCAAAACAATTTAACCATCGGAATGGGTTCGAAGTGTTGCACTAGAAACAAGTGGTACTGGTAGAGGGGGCGGAGGGAGGAGGGAGGAACAATGGAGACAGTGGAAAGGAGAGGGACGGCGGCGGCGAGGGAATGGAGGGGGAGTCTATTTGGAGCACTGTAAGAACGATGGTTATATGTGTTATATAGATGTTGATGAGTAACGTCTCCTAACCACGACATTGACGATTTATTCATGTTACTAACATTTATATTCAAGTCATGACTAACACTTCATAGCAATGGAGGAGAAAAAGCTCATTTAATAATTTTTTGTTAAATTCTTTCCACACTCGACCTACGGACATAGGATTTTCAGAATTAGCGATAAAACGTGGATGATGGCAAGACACGACTGGGAAGAGGAGCGACGGGTGGCGAGAGAGGTCAGGAAGGGAAGTGATTTAACTTGTAAAACAAAACTGTATACTCACAAAACACGGAGTGTCAGTTTCTATGTTTTACTGTGTAGCTGACATCGTAATTAATGTTTTCTTGCAACCTCACCTTTAGAACTGCAAACGTTCTGTAATATTTCACCTGATGCTTGCTGGCAACACCAGTCCAGTCCAAAAAAAATCCTGTGTCTGTCCGTTATGAAGAATCGTCATGCACCAATGTCATACATTTCACAATAATGTTATTATCTCACCTGCTGCAAATTAAAATTATCATTAGGGAGTGTGTTCTTATCTTCAAACTCATTTCTTTATAGTTAGGGGGAAGATAGGGCTACCTGTCAAGCACTTATCAATTTGTGACGAGCACTCGGTGCGCTGTTTTCATGTGTTTTTTTGTTTTTTGTTTTTCATGAGACATAACCAAATCTATCAGAGTATGAGAAACACTTCACCACTGAGGTACATGCACATGGCCTGTAGTATTTTCCTACATTCCCGCTTACTCAGGTTAATGACATGTGACTTCCCTTACAAGAACACGCTGCACAGTTTACGTGTTTTTATTTGTATTTTTCCGTCATGAGATATAACCAAATTTATCAGTGTATGAGAAACACCGCTGACATGTAAAAATACCCCCTCAAATACCAATACACCAGTCCTGTATGAGACAGCCCTAGCATGTATTCATTATGACGGTGGGTGTTAGCGCCGAAGTGGTGACATGTAGAGGTGTATGGTATGTAGGAGGACTGCTGGGCCTTGATAGCAGGCTGTGAAGCCTATGCCCAGAGTCGGACACATTAAAAAAAAAAAAAACAATGAGGTACAGTACATGCACATGGTCCGTTCATGTCATGTGGCATTTCGCAACCTTCCCGCTTACTCAGGTGTACGAGACATGATTTATTTATTTATTTATTTTTTAGACACACGTGGCCTGTATGTCAGAGGTGGCCCCTACCTGTGCAGAAAGTCAGGTGTAGCAGACGATGTTTTTCAAGGACATAAACGTATATCATGATTTCTTGCGTTGTACCAGTGTTGAGGAAAGTTCTTGGCTGGCTGTGAATACAGTATCTTGATTGCTTTCTTTCAGCTCACATCCCTAGGCACAGCATATCATTCTCCAGTTGGCTTGCAACAAAGAAAATCTTTTGCCAAGCAAAGATGAAACGGGGCTTGGCACCAGAAGAGTGGACAAGACTCCTCGAGGAGATCCAGTTGGAAAGCGACAGTGAGAGCGACCACTCTGGGGTGGAGGAGGAGGAGTTGACATCTTCCCGCCAGTAAGTGGAGCTGCCTCGCCGCCTTCCACCATGGGAGGCATCACCACCACCAGCGGCCGGCACCACTACAGCACCCTCCCCATCTCTAGGACCTGCCGGTCCCACCGCTGTCCTAGTCACCTCTCCATCTCCAGACCCCTCTGCCTCCTTGGTCGAGCCAGTGTCACCGGAACCTGGGCCATCGTATGTGAGCATGGCCCCTCCACCTGCGTCTGCAGGATGCTACGGTGACATCCTCGCCAGCCAGGCGAAGGAGAATGGTGTCCCCAGAGCCCTCTATCTCGTCCTCGTCTTCGTCCGAGCCGTCCCCTCCTATACGAGGGCGTCGTGGTCCACTGCCTGGACACGGGGGACTTCCAAGGGGTTAGAGGGCAGGCTGAATGGTGTCGGCACGCTGACCCGCTGACTCCGCCGCCACCACAACCACTGAAGAGGATCTCGGGTGGAACAGAGGCCCATTCACACCGAACCACGGGCCGTTCACTGGCTCTCCAGGGATCAAGATGAATATCCCAACAACTACGCTGCACTTTTTCTAGCTCTTCTTCACATGTGAGTTGTTATCATATCTCACCATGGAAACCAACTGGTGCGCCACATTCCTGAGGATTCAGCTGGATGCCTGGTTCACCTGTAATGAAGAGGAGATGGCCAAGTTCCTGGGGTTATACTGGTACATCTTCATGGGAGTCGTGCACATGCCGAACATCAGGCACTACTTGAGGAACAGCGAGATGCACGACTACCCAAGGTTCAGGCAAGTGATGAGTGGAAGGCACTTCACCACCATCCTCCGGCACTTCCACTGCTTCAACTCGCTCGCCATACCCCGGGACAACCAAGATCGGCTCATCCGCGTTCGCACGGTCTTTGAGTACCTCCTTCAGCGGTTCCTGTCTATGTACCAACCCGAGGAATGTCTGAGCCTGGACGAGGGCTCTCTGGGGTGGAAGGGCAGGCTGTCCTTCTGTGTCTACAACCTCCAGAAGCCCACCAAATACGCCATAAAGCTGTACATGTTGGCTGAGGCGACCTCGGGCTACATTTGGAACTTCGAAGTCTACATGGGGGTGCAGAGGACCCTCGAGAACACCGTGTTAGGCCTCGTGGAACCGTTGAACGACCAGGGCTACAAGATGTTGATGGACAACTACTACAGATCTGTAGCCCTGTGCGAACGCCTCTTCACAGCAGGCTTTTACGTGTGTGGGACTGTACGGCTGCCTAGAGGAGCACCACGCCAGGTGTAGACCATCGCCAGGGCTAAGAGCCTGTCTGAGGGGGCCATGGCGTACAGGCACAAGGACAACGTGCTCGTCCTGCTGTGGAGGGACAACCGCATTGTGAGCATGCTGTCCACCTTCCGCAGTCCCAGCACCATTCCAAAGAGGGTTCGAGGGAAGGTGCGGGGTAATGACGGGCGGACAATCTATGTGGAGAAGGTAGTCCAGAAGCCCATCATTGTGGAGGACTACATGAGTGGGGTGGATCATTTTGATCAGATGGCCCAGTACTACCCCTTCCAATGGCGAACCGCGAAGTGGACGAAGAAAATCATTTCCTACTTCGTCTACGTGGCACTGCTCAATGCGTTTGCCTTGTACAAAAAGTACAAATTCACGACAGTAACTCTCCCTGAATTTGTGGAGCAGATCAACTACAATCTTCTGCATTTCCGTGATGAGGACTGGCCCGCATCTGGACATGTAATTCACCACACCCCAGACCTACCTACCCAACGGCCAGCACTGCCAGAAACTGGCACCCAGCAGGCACAGGCACCAGCACCAGGAAGGATCCTGCCACCACCAGCACCAGCACTGCCTACAGGAGGACGACCACCCGTGCCAGCACCAGTACCAGCACTGCCTCCAGCAGGGCCATCGAGGGTGCCAGCACCGCCACCACCTCCAGTTGCTGGTCCGTCGGGCGAAACCGTGCCTGTGCCTGCAGCTGCCACTCCTGCAAGACAGGACCAAAGAGGAGCACAAGGGCATCCAAGCAAGCATTGCCAGATGATAGACAGCTTAATTTTGGATCGCACCCTGGGCCACCACCGGGCAAGGATCCCCCACGGGAAGAGGCTCACGTGTTCCTTGTGCTTCAAGTTGGGGTTGAGGAAGGGCACGAGGAACATGTGTCCTGTATGTGATATGCCGCTTTGCATGGATGACTGTTTCAACCAGTTCCATGCCGAGCGAGACCTTCACTAGTGGAGCACACACACACACACACGCCAGAAATCCTCACCTCCAAACCCAGCTGGTCCTGCAGGAAGAGCATCGCCACTGGAGAAGTAAGTGATTTTCTTTATTTATGTCACTATATTTACACCTACATATATAGTTGTCTTTTTTACAAAAACACCAATGACAGAAAAATAAGTACAGCTTCAGGTTCAGTTGCTAGCAACTGATTTAGTGTTCATGTGTGGTTTCTGAGATTTAAAAAAAAAATCATAATTGTTGTTGCAATAAAACCAAAAAATGCAGACCTAGCAAGCATAAAAATGTTCGCGTGCTATGAGAAAATAACGCACGTGAGCGCGGCTGACGGCGGCTCAGCGTGCAGGTGGGTACACCCAAGATCCATATGGAACAGGTCAGCCAGTGCGCAGCTTAAGGCTGTCAATCCTTCCCCAGTGCCGTCACGTCGCTCACTCAACAGGAGGGACCTCACCTCACACTCTCTCTGAGTCTGTTTCCTGCACCATAAACAGCAGCAAATGCAGAAGACTAAATTCCTCTATTGTAGCTACTCACTCCAGCAATGCCAGGTAACTGTTCAATGCACGGGTACTTTCACTCCTTGAAAAGGAAAAAGTATCAGCTATATGCCATTTCTCGTTTCCAAGAGAAAAATAATACAGTGACCTGTGGATAGGAGCGTGTCACCGAGCCGACCCAATCTGTGCACTTCAGACCAGACGACTACATGGACGATATGAAGTCACGATTGCTGGGAACTGAAAGGCTTCTGCACATGTTTTTGTTTCTCATGTTATTTTACTGATTGTTGTACAGGTGGTATAAGGTTTGTACTGGTGCGATAATGTTGTGTTGGTGTGGTGAAGGTAGTGTTGGTGTGGTGAAGGTACTGTTGGTGTGGTGAAGGTAGAGTTGATGTAGTGAAGGTTGTGTTGGTGTGGTGAAGGTTGTGTTGGTGTGGTGAAGATTGTGTTGGTGTGGTGAAGGTAGTGATGATGTGGTGATGGCTGTGTTGGTGTGGTGATGGTTGGGTTGGTATGGGGAAGCTAGTGTTGGTGTGGTGAAGGTTGTGTTGGTGTGGTGAGGTTGTGTTGTGTGATGAAGGATGTGTGGGTGTGGTGAAGGTAGTGCTGGTGTGGTGAAGCTAGTGTTGGTGTGGCGAAGGTAGTGTTGGTATGGTGGGAGTAGCAAGGTCTGTACTGGTGTGTTAAGATTTTGTTGATGTGGTGAATGTAGTAATGGTTTACTTGTTTGTTATATCAGTTACCAACGCAACAAGAATCACTGACTGAAGTAGTGACAAAACTGAGAAACGGGACCTCAAGAAAATACGAATAGCACTCACACTATTAAGCGACAGCGGCGAAAATAGCGTTTGCACTTCTAATGCTACTACTACAGATGACTCTGACTTGATACAAAATATGGAAAATATATCAGAAATCATTGCTTAGCTGAAAGTGATTTTCGAGTTTTCCTGAAAGAGAAAAGAAAAGAAACGGAAGAACTGAAAGAGAAAGCGATGCTTCTGATGAGAGAAAATGGTAGGTTGAAAAAGGAAATTGCTCCATTTAACGGAAAATATGGCAAAGCAGAGGGTAAATATTATATTGATCATGTATACTCTCTGCTCTGTGTTGTAAATTTAAGTAAAATACAGAAAATAGTCGTATATGATGTGAATTACAGTGGATGTATGGGGAAGATATCAGTGGAGAGGCAGCGGGAGTGG
The DNA here is from genome assembly GCA_018397915.1 of Birgus latro. Classification (NCBI taxonomy): domain Eukaryota; kingdom Metazoa; phylum Arthropoda; class Malacostraca; order Decapoda; family Coenobitidae; genus Birgus; species Birgus latro. The sequence goes on from JAGKTI010014369.1 coordinate 18,890, forward strand.
GCGAGCTAACGTCACCTGTGCAGAAGAGGCGAGAATTGGCGGGCTGTGTGGCTGACCTGTTCTACATGGATATTGGGTACACCCTAGTTTTTTTGCATTTTTCTCGAAAACTATGAGGCACAGGAGAACCGTAAGGGTCTCAAATGAAAGCCAATGAAATTCTGCATACGATGATAAAAAATAAATAAATAAAATAACACTGCCGAGAAAAGTTTTTCGTTATAGCTGTTACTTTCTCGCTCATTACTCGAAAACCATACCTCATATCAAACTGGGAACTATACCGTTCGAAATCTGATAAAATTATCTTTCTATTGATGGTATAACATGTAGAGATAGGTTGGTAAACACTGGAGTTATGATGTTGGAAATTGAGATGAATGTTCCCGAATGTTTATTCACAGCGCCCTAACGTACGAATATTGTGTTTTTCTTTTCTTTTTTTCCCTGCTTATCGTGTAGAACAAACATCGACGAATAGGAATTTATAGATTTTGTGGCAAAATAAATAAGTATGGGTGGTGAATATAAGCCGAGAAAACACGATTTTGGTGCGCGCGGAGGGCAGCGGGGGTGGGTGGGTGGGGAGAGAGTGATGGGTAGTAGAACAAAAACCTTATGAAATTTACCCGCACGTGAAAGGGTTAACGTAATCTATATACAGTATTGACTCTACCGCAATGTGGAACATTTGCTATATTTCATTAACATACCAAAAGGGATGTTGCAAGCATCTAGTAGGTGGGGTGGTATGAGTAGGCTTCTTTACTGTGCATTGTAAAATGACCAAACCTAAAACGGTATACATCTCCCCAACATTAGTTTCCTGTCACATCAGATCAGTACTCTTGCTTATCATTTTCCCATTCCTTCTCTTTTCTTCACAGACCTTGGAAGCTTAATTGTATGTTTCTCTCACTATATATTCAATTTTATCCCTGTCTACAAAAGACATAAGAATCTCCAATGGGTTTTGAGGATTTTCCAAAACTACTTTGACCTCTCTGTCTCCAGTAAAAGGCAATCGTTCTCTGCTAGCTGGAGAATGACTGAACCACCTAACTGGAGCACTGTCATCATTGCCATCAACTTCTACACTTGACAGATTATCATCTGGCTCCTCTGCAATCTCAAACTGTGGTTCATCACAACTATCAGTGTCATCACCATCATTATCTGATGTGGAATCACTAGTAATATCATCAAGGTAATCATCATCCAAATCATGATCTATAATTAGATTTATATCATCATCACTAATGTTCCTCCTTGTGTGGGACATGATTATGTCTACAATATCCATATATCAAAAGAAAAGTAGAAATTAAGGTCTACAGGAGAAACAAAGGATTGTTGTACCCCCTCAAGGAGCTGGGAACAGATTGATTGAGTCATTTTTTTTTCTTTTGGGGCTTAATGGCCATCGTCCGATTGGGGGACATTAGGCCAGCCTAAAATATATGTAGAAAGGTAGTCAGGGCAGCCTCACGTCACTACTGGCCGAGCTCTTACCGCAATCGTGGCGGGAGCATATGGTAGAAGGCTCTCAGATCGGCTAGACGTGCCTCCTCCCCGCGAATGATCAGGATGGGTCTGATCTCCTCACCCATGTCGGCAGCCCGGAGCAGGTCGTAGACGGTGGTGTAGGTCGTGGCTCCGAGCTGGTACGACTGGGTGTGGGCATCGAGGGTCAGGAAGTGGCGGTAGGAGGCTACATCTAGCCGATTCTTGAGGTCGATGATTGGAGGGCGAGATGGAGGGCCCTCTGCTGCTGGAGGAGGGGAGGACTCACGAATCTCCTCCTCGGCCGAGGAGCCGGTCGACGCTTCCTCGGCCATGGAGGCAGTATCTGAAGACTCCTGCCCCTCCTCCGCCATCGATGGTTGCTCGTGATCCTGTGCCGCTGTCTGAATCGTGGTCTTTGACATTGCCGGGTCATCAGCAGAAGAGGGAGTGACAGTTTCCCTGTTGAGGGGAGCCTCGAGTCGCAGCCTCTTCCTCAGGGTCTGACGAGGGGCAGCAGATCGTCGCTGGCGGGCCCTATGCCCCCTTCGGCGGGGAATCGAGTGTATGTCGCGGGCGAAGCACTCGGGGATGACAAGGCAAGACAGCCCGTTCTCCTCAAAGATCTTAGGGAGGAGAAGGTGCAAAGCCTCCTTATCACCCCCACAAAAAGCCTTTGCCGTCGCAACACACATCTCCACGAGGAGATTTAGCTGTCTGGGATTCCCAGGATCCCTAGCCTGATGTCTCTGGGCCGTGAGACGTCGCCGTGCATGAGCAGAGCCCTGCATGGCCACACCTCCCGGCCCAGTAACATCCTGGGCCTCAGGACCCTTTGGAGTCCCAAACAAACCAAATTCCACCCGCTCTCCATCTCCTAGGGAGCGTTGGAGGTGTCGTGGATTCGGCTTAACGATCGCCGAACGGTGCACGAAAACATCAATGCCAGTATCCTGGCGTTTGATGAAACCGCACCCCGCACTCACGTTAAACCAAACCACAGCCCTCTTGAACTTCTGGGCTGCAGGAACCTGTGGCTGACTTTTAGCCCCCCTCAACGGGTCGCAGGCGTTTTCGTCAGTCTGACGTCTGGCATGGTCGGCTACTGGATCCCAACTCTCTCTCTCTCCTGGCTCTGATTGAGTCACTGAGTGAGCAGCCTTATATAAGGCACCTGCCACCCATATGTTGTCAGCTAGGGATATTTGAGGCTATTAGGGTACTTACACATTGCCGACTATATAATTATAGTCTCTGTGTCAGGGGAAATTTTAGGTATTTCAAAAGGATAAGTGTATAATTCAAAAGATAAATGTGATATTGTATAATTCGAGTATACAATGTATA
>JAGKTI010014370.1:0-21739 GCA_018397915.1 Birgus latro
AGTCTAAGTGTGAGTGGGGCCTTCCACAACAAAGTTACTAAGGACTAGATATACTGTACACATAGACATCAGCTAATTAAGCTTGGAGACAAGAAAATCAAATGGGAGACAAAGGTTGAAGTTGAGTGGTAACAATATACAGTACTGTATAAATAAGGGTGGTGAAAGGTTGAAAAAGGGCAGCCTGACTGAGGAAGTCAGGGTGACAGGCAGATGAACTGTTTGTTATCACCCCCTCTGGGATAAAGGTGACTGGCTAAACATAGACAGATAAAAATTTCCTAAATCATTCCACATTTTTAATCCCACACCTGCTTTTGAAGAGGATTGTGATTTAAAGAGAAAGATGTTAAGTAATTATCTCCATGTTAGACTCATTAGCCAGTTGACATTGTTTATTTTATATCTGCTGCTACCAGTCAAATTTATTCAGTTTGCAGAGTATTAAACTGGTCAGTGCTAATAACAATATATGAGGTCTGTCCAAACAGAAAATGAATTTTTCAAAAAACACAGTATGACCTCACTACAAAAGACTTCATTAGACTGGAATTCACTTTTTTCAGAGCTGAGGAGCTGACCAGGGTAATTTCTTATATCTTGGGAAAACTCCGAAAAAGCTAGAAGTAGTCCGGACTGCCTTATGTCAGGTCGGGAAAGCCATGCTGTCCGCACGGTTTGTGTGTTGGTGCGTCGGTTGGTGGCGGGCTGATGGCGTCACTATTGTCTCCCCGTGCTCTGCCACAGTCTGACCCACATCATTTCCCCGGATGTTCATGATATACTGCTTGAGGGTGATGAATGATAAGTGAAATACACAATGTGAACATCTTTAGTTTGTAAGATCATAAATAATGTGTATAAAGTGTACAGTACTGTATAGGTATTTGAAAAGTGTTTAAAATTAAGTTGTACCAATAAAGTATTTTCTAAATGTTAAAGATCAGAATATTACTGTTAACATACAGGAATACACCAATTTAACGATGCGATTAGTTATGTAAAAACTCATCGCTAGGCAGGGTATTGTCTCTCGGGGCAGACTTAACACATAAAGTACAGTATAGGGGTGTGTTTTTGACCCTTAGGTTTCCCCATAATCATGCAAACCCACCCAAATGAGACCAAAAACAAGTTTCTAGCTAACCTAAACTCCCAAACAGCTTTTAAAAAAAGCTAAACTAAGCCTAAATGCAGTATATAACTCAAGTAAAACCAAAATTAAAATCTGAAAATCATCAAAAATAGGTCTGGAAAAATCACTCTTAGTAAACTGTATCCCAAAATTACAATGCTCACCCTACCTATGACTAAAACACATTAATCTAAGTCTAAAAACAGTTAATAAATCAACCTAAACACAAAATTAAAATATATTATCAAATAGGTAAAAAAAAAAAAAAATTATATTGGGGTTTGGCCATCATTCGGCAGGGTAGGGTAGTATTTCTACCCCCACTGCTATGCTGGGGTATCGCACCTAGGGGTATCGTATTTTGGGGTCTGCCTGTAAATTCAAGACACCAAGCATTAATCACACAGCGAGCGGTTTGTGTGTTCGTGTCGGTTGGTGGTGGGCTGGTGGCATCACTTTTTCCCCCCTGTGCTCTGCCTCAGTCTGACCCACATCATTTCCCTCCTACATGGATGTGGAAGGTGTGCAGATTGGCCTGGGAGGAAGGTAGAGTCCCGGAGGATTGGAAGTCAGGTGTAATTATTCCCCTGTACAAAGAAAAAGGGGAAAAGAAGTGTGTGGTAATCATTGGGGCAGCTGTCTTCTTAGTGTAATAGGAAAAGTATATGGTAGAATACTTACTGACAGAGTCAGGGAAATAACAGAGGAATTAGTTGGAGAAGAACAGGGAGGTTTTAGGGAGAGAAGAGGTTGTGTAGACCAGATATTCATTCTTAGACCTTTAGTGGAAAAGTTTCTAGAGAAGGGAAAGGATTTGGAGAAAACATATGACAGAGTGGATAGACAAGGATTGTGGAAAGTATTAAGAATATATGGAATAGATGGGAAGTTGTTGAAGGCCGTGAAGAGTATGCATGAGGGTGCTAAGGCTGCAGTGCGTGTGGATGGTGAACCGAGTGAATTTTTCTATTTGAAGGTTGGATTGAAACAAGGATGTGTCATGTCTCCATGGTTGTTCAATCTGTACATGGATGGGGTTATAAAAGAGATACAAGGTTGGGCAGTGGATGTTGAAGCGGCCCTAGTGAGAGAGGGCAGTGTTTGGAAACTCCATGTACTGTTGTTTGCAGATGATACTGTGTTGTTGAGTGAAGACGAAGGGGAGCTGCAAGGCTTGGTAGATGAGTTTGAGAGTGTAAGAAATGGAATCTAAAGGAGAATGTAGGGAAGAGTAAAGTGATGGTCACTTAGAGAAGTGAAGTCAGTGAATGTACAGTGAGACTGGATGGGGAGGATATGGAGAATGTGAGTGTGTTTAAGTACTTGGGTAGTGTGATGAGTAGGGATGGAAGTTTAGAGGGTGAAGCGCTTGAAAGGGTGCAGCAGAGAAGAAAGGTTGCTGGATCCTTGAAAGCAGTGATATGAAATAGGGAAGTGAGCATGGAAGTGAAAAAGCTGCTACATGACAGTATTGTGATACCAACTTTAACATATGGAAGTAAAGCTTGGACCCTGCCGGAGGGACAGAAGTCAAGAATGAGAGCAGTGGAAATGAGTTATTTGAGAGGAGCATGTGGAGTCACATGGAGAAACAGACTGACAAATGAGGAAGTGAAGGAGCATTGTGGTGTGGATATGGATGTGATAGGAAGTGTTAGGAGAAACACATTAAGGTGGTTTGGGCATGTGGAGAGGACGGACAGTGAGAGACCAACAAGGAGAGTATATGTGAGAGAGGTGGAGGGGCGTAGAGGGAGGGGGAGGCGGAGAATGAGAAGGAATGAAGATGGCATGAGGGGTCCCCGAGAGGGGAGTGTGAGCTGGGAGAGGGGTAGTGACATGGCAGGAGACAGAGCGACATGGAGGCGATTTGTGGCCACCCCGTATGGGATTAAGGTGTCTGTCAACAGATAGACAGATCATTTCCCCGGAAGTCCCTGATATACTACATGAGGGAGACAAGTGATAAGTGAAACAGCTACACAAAGTAAAAAGGTTAGGGATCTCTGCCAGGTTAGAAAAAACAGGCTATAATGAGTGTGGGCATATGATTCGTTTTCGTTTTCGTTCGTTTTCGTTTTTCAAGGCTCCAACATGCTTGCATGCGTCGGCCTTGGTCACCTAATGGCGGCTCTCCATGCTGCTCAATCTTTGGCACCTTCCTGTTCAGTCCCTTAGCCCGTAAGTCACACTTAATGACCACGTCCCATGTCTTTCTGGGTCTACCCCTCCCCCAATATTAACACTTCTCACCCTCTGTACCCAATTATCATCCCCCATCCTCTCCACATGTCCAAACCACCTCAGCCTACCTCTCCTCATCACAACACCAATACACTCCAGTCCCATCCTACCTCTCAACTCTTCCATCGTAAACCCAGACCCCCCAGGCCTTGCACGCAAGGACGCACTGCACATCCACCTAATCATTGTCATTTCTGTACATTTAAACCTATGAATATCCTCTTCCTTTACTGCCCAGGTCTCACTACCATACAGCATCACACTCCTAACACATGCTGCATACAAAGACCCCTTAGCACGTAAGGAGAGTCCTCTCAATGTCAGGACAGGCAACAGCTCCCTTAACTTCTTCCAAACACTTCTCAAACTAGTAACCGAGCTAACTCCAGCCCCACCTCCAGCACATAACATATCTCCCAGATAAAACTCCTCCACACACTCAAGAGACTCACCAGCAAGTTCAATCCTTTCACACCTAACAATCTCCACCTGCTCTCCCCGAAATGCCGCACACATAAAATCAGCATTATCTTGCAGTCTACCTCTAATACCACTACATCTCTTGTGCACCCATTTATTACAAACACTACACAAGATGGAATTACTTCCCACACCTTTGTGGCAAACTGCACATGGCCACTCTCCCTCTCCTATGATTGTACCGCCACCAACCCTAGATATCATCACTTTTGTTTTATCTACATTTACCCTTAAGCCCTTGTGCCCCATACCATCTCTCCACTACTTAAATCTTTCCTCCGCCTCCTTTCCATTTTCTGCAATCAACACCAAATCATCAGCATACAACATCTCCCACTGGAGTCCATCTCTGAAGTCACGTGAGAGGGCTTCAAGTACCATGATAAACAACAAGGGACTCAAAACTGACCCCTGATGCACACCAACATTCACGGAAAACTCATCACTCAAAACTCCATTCACTCTTACCTGGGTGCGAGCACCCATGTACGTGGCCATAACCACCCTAACCAGCCACTCTTCCAACCCTACTTTCTCACTGTCCACTTCACCACCTCTCTAGGGACTGTCAAAGGCCTTTTCCAAATCAACAAAAACAAAATACAATTCCCTTTTCTTTCCAATATATTTTTCCTGAAGCTGTCGAACAATGAATATGGCATCAGTGGTCCCCCTGCCTGGCATCAACCCAAACTGCATCTCATCGATATTCACTCTTTCTCTAATCATACCTTCTAGAACTCTCTCCATTACTTTCATTATCTGATCTAAGAGCTTTATACCTCTATAATTTCCCCTTTCCAGGGCATCAACCTTCCCTTTGTACACATTTACAATTACACTCTTCAGCCAATCATCTGGGACAACACACTCATATATAATCATATTTATCAGGTCTGTGACTAACCTCACCCCAGTATCTCCTGAGGCCTTCAACATTTCGGCAATCAACCCAGACACACCTGCCACCTTCCCCACCCGCATCCTGCCTATTGCCTCACTCACAGTAGCAGCGTCAATCAAAGGCCAAGGGCCAAACACTGGATCTGTTGGCTCCAAACCTTCCCTATCTCAGTCAAACTCCTCATTCAACAACCGGCTATAATGCTCTTTCCAAGCATCTTTAATATCCCCACTGTTCATCACTACTGTTTAATAGTCTTTGTGAATCATCATGAAAGGCACAACTCTCCATCCATCATCCAATCCTATGTTGTCCCATGAGGAGTGTAGGAGCCAGGGGCTAGGCAAGTTGGTCCTGCCATTTACGATGAGAGTGACCAACCTCACTCATCCCTGAGTAGCATTACGTGAGCAACAAACCCCAACCACTCCTTGGATATAAACCTGGATCAGCTCAATTCGACTGTAATTACTCACTAAACCACTATGCGCCATGATCTTTGTTATACAGTATGGTTACCAACCAGCACAGTAAATGGTTTCCTGGTGTACAGGAAACCATTTGGCTAGTCACTCAGGTGTAACCTCACCCATAGGCAGAAAGAAGAGGAAAGAATGAAGGAAAGAAAGACAGAAGAGGAAGTGTAAAGTCACTCACAGGCAGGAGGAGGAGGAGGAAAGAATGAAGGAAAGACAGTAGAGGAAGGAGAGAAGAAAGTAAAGAGCAGACACCCAAAGCAGCACTACTCTGAGTGAGTGGATGGTGAGCACCCCCACCTAACACAGACAACTCTCTCCTTCAATAATATCAGCTGTGCCTGAAACAGACCAAGGCTTGAAGACAAAGGGAAACATTGGGTTAAAGCACAAATAACAGAATGGTGAGTGTGACATATTCCAATAAAAATACATAAGAGATCTGGAAACAGAAAGAGGGGATACCTTATCCACTTAGGCTAACTTGTTTTCAAGATAAAAGCCCTCCTCCCTAAAAACATCATTTTACTTTCAAACCTTCAAAGGTGTTGAATAATTTTTCTGTGCAGTAATCAGCACAATACACCTCCCTTTTACAGCATTTTTATCAAAATTCATTATAAGAGAGAAATTTATCTAAAAACACAAATGAAAAAAGGCTTCAGAACAAGTACATCAATGCATTTTTCTTTCCTTACTGTTACAGAAGAGACTAAAGTTTCAGCTTCATTAGCAGATATATAAACCTAAATTTTTCCATTCATACATAAGAAACAAAAAGTTTGACAGACCTAAGGCTGGCCCATTAAAACTAAACACCACCCTCACTGATGACCCCCTTACAATAACCAACATATTTGTTGATTCATTTTCATCTATTTTTGTCCTTGAACCAGCCACTAATCTTTCCCAGCACCAGACTTGTATCAAAAGTATGTTTACCATTCAATCAGCCATACTGATATTGAGAACAACCTTAAAACACTGAAAACTGACAGTGCTGCAGGTCCTCACGGCCTACATCCTCGACTCCTGAAGGAATGTGCGTCTGAATTAGCATACCCACACACAATTCTGTTTAACAAGTCTATGCCCACTGGGACTGTACCCACATTCTGGAATGTGGCAAGTGTCATCCCTATATATGAGAAAGGATCCAGGACAGACCCATTAAACAACCGACCGATTGGCCTAAAATCAATTCCCTGCAAAACAATGGAGTATATAATCTGTAAAACCTTGTATGCATTCCTAGAGGTCAACCAACTACTTTCTGATACCCAGTTTGGATTCCAATGCAACCAGACTGTGACAGATGAACTACGGTACTACTCACCTATAACTGTAGATCTGATTCTTTTTGATTACTGTATATGAAAGCCTTTGATAGAGTGAATTACCTGGTCCTTCCAGACAACTTAATTATGACTGGATTCTCCAGGAATCTCTTTGGATGGATACAAAGCTTTCTTTTTGGTTGTACAGTATCTGTAACCGGTCATATGAGAAAGGACCCAGGACAGACCCATTAAACAACCGACCAATTGGCCTAAAATCAATTCCCTACAAAACAATGGAACATATAATCTGTAAAACCTTGTATGCATTCCTAGAGGTCAACCAACTACTTGCTGATAACCAGTTTGGATTCCAATGCAACTGGACTGTGACAGATGAACTACGGTACTACTCACCTATAACTGTAGATCTGATTCTTTTTGATAGAGTGAATTACCAGGTCCTTCCAGACAACTTAATTTGACTGGAATCTCCGGGAATCTCTTTATATGGATACAAAGCTTTCTTTTTGGTTGTACAGTATCTGTAACCGGTCATGCTAGCTCATCCATACCAGTTCTCAGCAGAGTGCCTCAAGGCTTTGTACTTGATCCTCTTCTGTTTTTTATATTTATCAACTATATTGGGTCTCAACTACCATGCAAATATAATATTATGATCTTACCTGATGACTTGAAACTCTGTCTCTGTTTCCCCACCACCAACCCCAACCCTGCATCATTAGGACTACAACACACAAACATTCTCCACAACACTTCCAAGTCTTGGGGACTCACATTTGCCCCAGACAAATGTGTACATTTGAGATTCACCTGCTCATGTGATAAAGCTCAGGATGACCATCTTTACTACCTGGACAATATTCCTATTAAAACCTCTTCTTCCCACAAAGACTTTGGTGTAACAATAGATACCGGCCTGAAATTCCATATCCGTGTAAGACTCTCTACTGCAAAAGCTGGAGGTGTTGCCACTAATCTACTGAAGTCCACCATCTGCCGCATACCTCAATTTATGTACTGCATTCCTTATTCATCAAGGACATCCATCCCATTCTTGACTTTGCATCTCCTGTTTGGAATTCTGGATATGATGATGACCTGAAATTGCTAGAATCTGTACAGCGCAGGTGGACCAAGCAAATCAGATGTCTCTAACATCTACCCTATGCAAAAGGACTTCGAATCCTGGGCCTGTTCAGTGCTCTGTCAAGGGAAGGTTGCTGAGACAGGATATTTGTTACAAAATTTTCAATGGATTATCTATTACCAAATCTGGAGATTTATTTGTCCTAGCACCTGCACTTGGCACAAGGGGTCACACATTCATGATATATATTGCACATCCCCAGGTAGAACCTAGAAAATTCTTTTCCAGTCAGGCAGCTCACATATGGAACTCCCAGCCGTTAGAAGCAGATGAGGCCAGAAGCACAGAAACTTTCAAGCGACAATTACACATAGCACTAGGTGATCAACTACTTAGTTACAATGACTATCAAATTTGGACCATCTCTCCTCCTCCTCTAGAACTGATTTAGGCCTAAACTCATCACTTTGCCATATTGTATCCCTACAAAGTCTTTCTTAGCAACTTCTTACAACTAATTCCCATCACTATTCCAAGTTTAACATGGCTTATTAAAGCTAAACTCCCTAAAGGTACATTTAATCAGTCTATTATCACTATTCACATAACTATATTCTTGCTCATTTGACTGGCGTATCTATCACCATGTCAACAGCTGCTCATCTCCCCTGCCTAGCTGCTGGCTGGACTGAAGATATGTGGTGGCCCTACCAGGTAAGATTACCAGGTAATCAACTTTTCAGATACCAGTGCACACACACAAAGTCACTACTCCCCCTACATGACACAACAACAGAAATACAATCAATTAAAATAAGCACTGGTAACAAATCACACACAACAATCACCAACATATACATTCCCCCCTCAATCATCCCCCACAGTACCACACAATTAATCTCCACAAATACACCACATCACTAACATACCCATCATCATCCTGGGAGGTGATTTCAACGCCAAGCCGTTGGCCTGGTATGTCAACAACCCTGACACAGACAGAGGGCTGGCACTACAAACCCAGACAGATCATCTTTTCATACTCAATAATCCCGATCAGCATAACCATATCCCACACCAAGCCCTCTTCCTCCCATCATCGCTAGACATCACCTTCTGCTCCTCAATCCTCGCCACCACAACATCCTGGAGAGTGGTCAGAACCCTTGGCTCTGATCATCTCCCAATCATCATCACTACCAAAACCAGAATCACCCCAGCTGGCCACAGATACTAATTATAAGTGGGCCAACTGGGAGGCCTTCACAGCGGAAACTGAAGAACACTTTGAAACATTAAACAGTACATCCATCACAAACATCAACGTCGTTGTGCACACTTTCAATACAATTACACAAAACGCAGACAAAAGACACATCCCTAGAGGCAATAGAAAAAGACACAACCCCAATTTCACACCAGAAATTCAAGGCCTCATCAGACAACGGAACACACTACGACACTCCCAGCACCCCATACACATGACACTGTACAACAAATACAAGAACTCAACACTCAAATAAACAATATCAGAAAAGCAAACACTAAATTGGAATAATTATCTCCAAACACTTGATCACAAAACAAACACCAGCAAACTCTACAGAACACTAAACAGCATCACACTCTCCAACAGCAACACTACACAATCACATGCTGCCACCACAACAACAGACACCATACCTTCAAACAAACAACAGGCAAACACTCTCATCAATCACTTTTCACATGTCAGCCACCTAAAACCCCATCGTGACAAATGACGTATCATTCGACATAAGAGACAGTTCCCCACCAGACTTCGCACCTATCACTTACAACCAGACGAAGCACATCATCAGCAACCTCAAGCACTCATCTGCCTGTAGACCAGACAACATAAGCAACATACACCTTAAACACCTTGGACCACAAGGCATACAAGCACTCACCGACATATCAAACTACAGCTACTCACACAACATGATACCCAACATCTGGAAGCATGGCATTATCATCACTACCCCCAAACCCAACAAAGACCCCACGCTACCTTCCACACACCACCCAATCACACTCCTCTGCACCCCCTCCAAAGTCACTGAAAGACTGGTACTACAACTAGTTACACCTCACACCCCCCTAGCCCCATCACAACATGGTTTTAGGCCACTACAGTCCACAAACACTCTTCTTACAGACCTTACACAGAGAGTTTTTGATGGCATGAATTCAGCTAGGCCACCACACAGAATAATCCTTGTCACACTAGACATTAGTAAAGCTTTTAATTCCATCCCTCGTCACAACCTCACAAACAAAATATTCAACACAAACATGCACAATAACACAAAAAGATGGCTGGCAAACTACTTAGCAGGCAGATGTGCACATGTAACTTTTGCTGGTCAGACTTCGAACATCAGAAATTTCACAAATGGTGTCCCCCAAGGATCTCTGTTGTCCCTTACACTCTTTAACCTATTCATGCATGACATACCCACACCCCACACACCACAGATACACGTAGCTTCCTATGCAGACGACAAAACACTTACATGTACACACCAAAATCCAAACACAGCCACACACATTCTCCAAGATGAATGGGTCACCATAAACAGGCTCAAAATAGCCCCAGACAAATCTACAGTGACCCTTCTCACAAACTGGACAGCAAAACACAGACACATTCCACACCTCACCATAAACAACACTCCCCTACCACACACACACACACACACACACACACTCAAAATCCTTGGTGTAACATACATCAATCTCATTTAAACAACACATCACAAGCATCAAAAATAAATTAACATCTATACTCAACGCCTTGAGGTCACTTGCCCATACAACATTTGGACACAACAAAGAAACCACCACTACAGTATGCAAACAATATATATGTTTAGTGATGAATTATGCAAGCCCTGCTTGGGCTCCTAACCTCACTAAAACACACTATAACACTCTTCAGACCATACAAAACAAAGCCTTATAAATAATCACAGGCTGCACAGCTACTACACCTACAGAAAACCTACACCAAGAAACCAAAGTCCTCAAAGTAAAGAATCATCTAGACGTGAGAGGTACCCAAATTCTCGCTGCAGCCTCCACATACCCACAACATCCACTACACTACATGGCAGCACATCGACTACACTACATGGCAGCACATCCACACACACCAAGGAACATCAAAACAACACCCAGCACACGATATCAAATACTGTCATCTCTTCCCCCCCCGCCCACCTCAGACCAGCTTCCAGAAGCATATTCATACTCAAATCACTCGCCGTTCCATTCAGTCACTTAAAGACAACACACAGCTGCATGCACGGTCTCCTGATATCCATCTTTCTGAATCCTATCTCCCTCATGAGGACAGGGTCCACCTGGCCAGACTGAGATATGGGCATCATCCAGCCCTATTAAACTGATGACTCCATCACTGAAGCCTGTCCAGGATGTAACACAGCACCCCATATTATTAAGCACATCATGGAAGACTGCATTGCACACAATCACCTACGCCAACAACACAACATACACTCCTTGAAAGCTCTATGGAAAAGCCCGGTCTCGGCCATGGCCTTCCTTAGGGACTCGGGGCTGTTCGGCCTGACTGCCTACGGAACAACTACTACTACTACCAGGTAAGGGTGAGGACTGAGGAGAGCCACGGGTAGAAATGAAGGATGTGGCTTCTTGGTCAGGTTAGACCCCTTCAATTTAAACAATGAAATGCTCATAATTTACCCTCTGAGCAGTAACTATCATAGCTGGAACCACGAAATGGCTGTACTCAGACTGGTGTCCGAAAAATTTTGACAAAACTTGGCTTGAATGCAAAATTTTGAGCTTTATCTACTGTAACATATTAAATGGGTTTTCATGTTATATCAGTATGCTTTAATCCATCATCTTCCCTGATCTTCAAAGCCCTCCCCACTTCGGAGCTAGCAATTTTGACAGCTGAAGGAAAAAAACATATAACTTAGAAATTTGTGATAGAAGTGAAGGTCAAACCTACCTAAAACATATCAGAAAGTAAAATGATTTAAATAAATGGAGTGTGAAAGATGTAAATTAAAAAAAAAAAAAAATGCTGCTTAACCCTAGTTCAATTTTATCTAGCTTAACCCACTCTAACCTATCAAATAAATAAACCAAACAACTACAGTTAGGAAATTAAGAGGTAGGTTGAAGAGAGCCTAGCACAGACTGGTATTATTTTACAAGTGGACAATATGCGGTTCAGGAATATTAGCACCAATAACGTATAGTATGTTCTCCAAGGATCATAATGAACCCCCATTACCCCATTCAGAAATTAGTTTTATTTTACTCCTGAAGATTAGGTTAATTTAGGTTATCTCCAAGAGTAAAATAAATTCAATTTCCGACAAAAATGCCACAGAAGAAAAGTGTCTTAAACTGTCCAAAATACCGAAAAAACAGATCAAAACATCATAATTCTCAATTGTTTGAAAGTAAAAATTTACCCATAGACCATATAAAATCATAGCTGTCTCTTTGAGACTTAAAAAAATCAGGAAAAGTACAGTAGTAGGTAGTTCCATTTATTCAGCTTTAAAACCAATCTTCCAGGGTACTGTGACTGATCATGTGAATATCCTGCAATCCAAAAAACTATTTAACAGAATGCAAATAATGATAGATGGTAATGCTCAACTTAGGGAGAAATCTGCTAGTTAAGCTTTATTGAGAACACATATGGTGTATTACAATGATGAATTCACCAGGCATTTACTGTATACCAACCCTTTACTGTTAACTGATAAGGAGCTGCATTACCCACTGAAGAATATGGTAAACTATGGTAACTGCAATAAAACTAATTCAATGTTAACTCACACGTAGGGTGGCTTGTGTTGCAATACTGGACTCCACGTACACATCACTAATGCTACTTTTACGTATTTCATTAACTCTTCAACTTCGCGAACAATTATCCTGCCCAGATTTTGATTTTACTATTAACTGTACCATAATATTCAATTTACCCTTAATGACATTACGACCTCGACCTAGTTAAATGCCATAATATAAACAAACCCGACTGACACGTACACTTAAGACCAAAAAACAATCTTTAACCCAATATTTTCATCCGTATCAATGCAAAACTTTCAGACTGCGTTATAACAGGTCCAAAGCTGCGTCAGTATCATGGTACTTACGAGTGTAGATATACAAACAAGGTGATTTTGAGATGTCTAGGTGGTGACGAAAGCATCAATGACAACACAACCACTCGCGCGCCATCTGTTGACACCCCACCCAGGCCGCCCGTGCTGCCCTCTCTTAACGCCCACGTCACCTAACACTAGAAAGAGGAAACAAAGGTTATGGAATGGGAGTATTATATGCCAATTCATTTAATATGTATATATTATCGTTTTATGATCTTATGAGTCTCCCTGTGGCTATGGGAGTTACGTCTCTGCTTATTCGATAGTCCTCATTTCATTCCTTCTACGGAAATCCACTCATTTAGGTCAGTGTTCACCCATAATCTCAACTGAAGGTGTGTAACCCTGCTGATAAAGGAGCAAGATTTACATGGATACAGAAAGATACAAACTATATAATGCAGACATGATGTGCATAGTACAGAACGTTTAGTCTTGCTACTCGATCATTTTAAATTCCTTGGTTAATTCACTAGTGCTGGAGCAAACAGAGAGGCAGAAAAACCATACACCCAACCAGAGT
Source organism: Birgus latro (assembly GCA_018397915.1). Lineage (NCBI taxonomy): Eukaryota > Metazoa > Arthropoda > Malacostraca > Decapoda > Coenobitidae > Birgus > Birgus latro. Next base: position 13,358 of record JAGKTI010014370.1, read on the forward strand.
AGTTGATTCACGTCATTTGTGCTAGTCAGCACCTCTGCACTGAAAGATGAATATAAAAAGCCCAAGGCTGCGCCTGCCGCAGCAACCTCGCTATCAGTCTTGGAATATTCCCGCCGTAGCCTACATCTCCGTGGCTAATTATGTTGTCTCTAGTCTTTTGTTTGATTTGTCAAACATATTTCTTATTCTGCTGATGTAGCACCCACAGTCCTTCATACACACTGCATCCTTATGACTGCTCCTTGCTCTTCTTCCACTCTCACCCCAATCTTAAAATCTTCTCCCACCCAAAGTCCAATGGATGTCCTGCTAATCAAAGACGTAGCTACGATTTTTAAGAGGGGTTGGCCACGGGACGGCCAAACCAACTTATTGGGACGGCTCAAGGAGAAATGTTCAGCATGGAATTATTTCCCCGAAGATTTGTGGTGGCTATTGGGGTGGCCATAGACATATTTCGAGGTTGGCCAGGGCCACCCCGGGAATCTTTCTGGCGACGCTAGTGCGACTAATGCTTACGGTCACATGGTCACATATGTGGTTTGCATGGTAGTTTAAAGCAAGTGGGTGTCTTGATAATGGTTAGCGTCAACAAGCCACACACTATCTATCTATCCATATGTGTGTGTGTGTGTGTGTGTGTGTGTGTGTAGTAGGAGGAGGCGGGTCGGAAAGTCATACCTCAGGTGAGAGCGGGTCAGAGGGCGTTCCCTGTTACGACATTGACAGAAGTAAAAATCCCGGTTCGGGGAAGGTTAGGAGATAAGAGAACGAGTGAAGACAATGGTGGACTTTAATCTGGAGAGAGAGAGAGAGAGAGAGAGGAAGGGAGGGCAAAGAACGGAAGTGGGAAGATAAGCAAGACAGTGGGAGTAGAAAGTTTTGTCAGCAATACAGCTACACATCCAATGGGAAGCTCTAGGCCAGCGTGGGAAACAGTGGAGCATGTCACGATGGTCTGTTGTCCAGTCATTGCCGGTATTTATTTTCCTCTCAGACCCTCTCTTACACCTATTTGCAGGGGAGTAGAAGGGAGAAAAATGTCAGCAGTCATCTTTCTGATCTTGGGTCTTCGCCCCAAGTGTCACCACCCTCTGTCCCAGCTAATCCATATTCCTACCCTTTCTCTCCTAACACTTCTAAACCACCCCTTCTCTCCTAGCTTCAGTTTCTCCCTCCCAAACTTACGTCTCTCCAACTTTTTCATTCCTGTCCCTTCATCAGAAAAATATAAGGTGCTTGGCTGGGGATATGTGTACGCTGACAGCTGAACACACTGCCTTAATTATCACCACTGACATCCCAGGGACTCTGTGGGAGCTATAGCGGAGTAGCTATGTGCTACCTTACTCAACTTGGCAGTCTTATCGCCTGATTTTTTATCAACAAGCTGGTCTCTTGGTATAATTGACTTGGGCACCAGCCCACTCAGAAATGAGGCATAACTAATACAACTTCCATCACTGTTCGGCTATTGCTTAATTTTCAGGAGGGCGCCTCACGTTGATTTTCTCTAAATCTGAGTATAGTTGTAATATAACCTACTACGATATTTTAGTATGCATATTTTCGCCTGTTAAATTTATCTTAGTGATTCCAAGATACAGTCTCTCCGCCTGTCCCCTTTTCCTGGTAATATTTCACATGGGTCTTGTAAGTGCTCTGTTGAATATTGGTGACCTTTTTTCTTTCTTGCCTGGCACATCAGATTCATCCCATAACATCTGCCCATTCATCCTGGTGGCGAAGTTGTCTCACGCGCCCTCAAAATTTTGTACTAATATTACAGCAATATTTCTGCATTTGTTTCTCGATTCCAGAATGCTACATGACGGTAGCGTAAAAAATCTTTAAGAAATCCTGTCTCGTTCGTTTTGTCCTCTGCCATTCAGGCAGGAATCAAGGGAAGAGCGAATTTCTGCCTTTTTCATGCCATCAACTCTGCTAATCAATAACTTCCAGTAATTTTTCATTATGCAAAAAAGAAAATCAGAGACAAGAAACCTATAGAAAAATTGTTCTTTCCAGGAAAAACTGAACAAATGACAGCTAAATTTAAGATCCACTGACATCCAAATGCCTGGAAACAATGTCCCGTTAAACTCCTCCGCAGCACTATCCTGGTTTTATTCTCGGGGAGGTAAAGATGTCGAATCCTTCCCTCTCCCCGCCACAACCACCACCAGCAGCCTTTTTAATTTGGTTTGCCGGTCCGCTAACTCATGCAGCTCACAAGCAAAGCTCTCTCTCTCCCTCTCTGTCTATTTTTTTCATGTTCTGCCCCTCTCTGTCAATTTTTTTCATGCCCTGCCCCTCTCTGACTGGATACTCCTTGCACGTTAAGCTGTGCTCCGCTTTAATATTTCATCGCCTCCTTTCCCTCACAGCTCACGTCCTTCTCTCAGCTCCCTCCTACTCTCCCTTACTCTTCCATTCTCAGCTCGCACCCATAAAACTCTCTCTCTCTCTCTCTCTCTCATGATGCTTACATTTACATCTCTCCCTCTTCGTTTATTCAGTCTGCGAGGCTTCCATGCCAACTCAATATCTCTTCCCACTTCTCCTTTTCACCAAACGAACCTGGTGCTTGAGAGGGACGCCTTCATGTGGTGGCACTGATTTAACCATGTGGCTCAACTGCCTGGTTATACAAACTGCCCTCAGCTACTTCCCTGACCTTCAAAAGGAAGATGGTAGACTAGACAGCAATTGAAGGGCAGTACAAGTCTACAGTCCGCTGGGTTCACGTTTCAGATGAACTTGGGGCTACTACTACTACTACTACTACTACAACGGCGTGTTCCTGTGGACGGTGATGCTTGGACGACCACCGCATAACGTATCAAGCCAAGCAGTGACATCCATTCCTTATTCGAGCTCATTTCCGTCAGCCATTTTGCATCAAGCCCTTCCACTCAAACTTTTAAAGCTGGGGTCGTGTTCTCAAAAATATTTACGATCACTTCCAGGTCGTACCTCGTGTTGTTTTTTACAGGAGGAACTACACAAACGCGGGAAGATTTTGCGCTCTTCCTTCGCTATCCTTGGAGAAGACACCTACGATAATTTTTTTCTTGTAAATGAAATTTTTTTTTTTTTGTAGGAGGAACAATAGGTATGGGAAAATTGTGTACTTCTTGTCCCTGTTTATCCTATGAAAAAATAAATAAATAAAAATAAATAAAGTTACGCCAAGGAATTGATCGCAAAATTGTTCGAGAATCTCACTCCTGGATTTGTATTTATAACGATCTTAACTAAACCTTCTTCAACTTGACCTAAAAGTGCCATCTCTCCATCTTCAACACTCAGTTCTGACAATGGCTTAGCACTAGAATATAATGGTTGTAAGGAAGAGGTGTGATGGGAAGGAGGTGGAGCCACAGCACTGTCTTATTCTATCATCAAACTGCGAGAAATTAGCTGCCGAAGGAAAAAGTCAGGGCCAAGTTAAGGTCAAACGAATGTAATTCTTACGGTAAATGCGAATCCCAAACAGGTGAATATTGTGCTAAATAATTTTGTTTCGTTGTATTTTTCACACTCTTATTCACTTTAGTTTGGATGTGGAATGTATGGTAGCTGTATTTGATATGGCAAAAGTAGAAACCACGGGACTCATTCACAAATGACGCTCAAAAATTTCATGATTAAAAAAAAAATAAATAGTAAATGATAATAATAATAATAGTAGGAGGAGGAGTACTAGTAGTAGTAGTAATAGCAGTAGTAGTAGTAGTAGCAGCAGTAGTAAACAAAAACCAGTAATAATAATAATAATAATAATAATAATAATAACAACAATCCCCACAGTAAGTAAACAAAGGAATAATATTCCTCTGAGCCTATTAGATTAACATATATATTACAATAATCCGACATGATTTCTTTCACCGACTCTGCACCTTATGTAGTAACTGGTAACCTGTGATGAAAGAATAAGTTTGTGAATTATTTATTTGAAAATTTTTACTACAGAGTATCCCGTATTCTCTCTCTCTCTCTCTCTCTCTCTCTCTCTCAACAGCGTGCATATAATGCCTACAACTGGAAACCTTATCTTGACCCGATGAACACATTAGAATATAAAGTGGGTACGAAGATACAAAACTTAAATTGACTCCTTTGTATTATAAATACTCTGGTTATCACTGCGGACTGGACGCCTAGTTATTTCCAGCTAATGTTAGTGATGTAAACGTAAAAAGGTTGCTTGATATGAACTTTCTTAGAGTGGCAAAAGTTCTTGGTTGAGGCAGTTGTGAAAATGTGTAGTAGTGGAAGAAAATGGGATGTGGGTGGAACAGAATGATGGATGTGCAACCTGCGAATGAGTTATGTGTGGTGAGATGTCAGGAAAATAGGAGAGAGGAGTGGTTTAGAATGAGAGATGATGCACTATGTGTGTAACGAAATACGCAGTATGAGGACGGGAAGAAGAAAGAGTAGTGAGAGGTGAAATGGGGGGTTTAGAGGCCTGGGGAGAGGAAAATGGCTTTGTATGGGCATTACTTACGTTGAGGGAGTGTACGTAAGTGGGAAGAGTAGAAGAAAAAATGGCAAGAAGTTAAGAGAGTAGTACTGTAGTTGGCAGCCAGAGTAAATGACATCGCGGAATTTCAGGGACAGTAAAGTAATATTTAGGAAGGAAGGAAGGATATGTGCGACGAGAATGAGGGATGGAATAAGTGAATCGATAAGGGAAGCGAATGGAGCATGACTGACTGGGCCAACAAGAAACTGACTGAGTATTCTGACATGCTTTAAAGGTAATTGATGACCAAGTGGTAGTCATGATAAACTTGGTTGGAGCAGATTTACACGGTGAGGTCATCGAGTTTGACGGAAAGGAAACGAGGAGGTGGGGAAAGCATTGCAGAAACTGAAGTACGGGAATGCAATAGGAATGAAAGGGACTGCAGCAGTGTCTCACGAAGGAGAGGGGGGGGGGGGGGGAGTGTTGAGGAGTGGTTAGGTAGATTTGTTCAATGACTGGATCACGGTGAGGTACCTAAAGACTAGCAGACTGCATGTACTGTACTGTGCCTCTGTAAAAAGGCAAGGGTGACAAGAGGGGCTGCTTTAATTATACAGGGTACAGTATAAGTCTGTTGAGCTTACCAGGTAAGTTGTATGGGAGACTAGTGCTCAAACAGAATATCATATTACGGAGGGAGAGGGAGGTTTCAAGTATGGCAGAGGGTGCATGAAGCAGGTGTTTGCTCAGAGAAACGTGTGAAAAGTACAGAGAGAGAGGCAGGAATCTGCTTTGATTGCTTAACTCCGATCCAACTGGCCAAGCAGACCCGTGGACCAGATGTAAGCTACTGTCCCTATGGGGTGGTCCCATAGGTTCCGTGAACCGTTGTTGTTGTGTCTGCATCTTAGTATGGCAGGTTCTGTGCAGTGCTCCATAATGTGTGTTATGTTGTGTGGGTCTATTCTGCAAGAGGGACGCGGGTCATCTGTGACTCCATCCAGACTGAATCTAAGCTGATAACTGAGGAGAGATGGGTGATGTCTTGTTCTAAGCCTAGACAGGTGTATTCGATCGTCTTTGTGGGGGGGATATGGGGGGGGGGGGAGGGGTGATGCTTGTAGTAGTGTTCTGATCGAGGACTTGTACTGCCCTGTGCGTGAAAGAAGTATGTGTTTTGTTCGTTGCTCTGTATATATATTTAATGTATCCGAATAAAGTACATGACAGCTGACAGGACACGCTGCGATTAAGTATTGTAGGTGCATGAGGTGAGTGGGAACATTTTAAAAGCAACGAAGAACTTTTACTAAGGGAGTGTAGGACATGTACACAAGTGGGAAGGAGGAGACTGAATACTTCAAGATATAGGTGAAGATGTGCCAGAAACACGTAATATTTCTATGTCTGTTCAATACGAGCATGTTCATAGTTAGGCTACTGAGAAAGTAAACGTGGGGGTACTGGGAGAGGGTAAAATTCAAGAGGTATAAGAAGACGGAGAGACTGGGAATGAAAGCAGTTTGTTTTCGCAGATGATACGACTTTGGTCTCAGACTATGAAGGTAAAATTCAAGAGTTTCTATCTGAGTTTGGGAGAGCTTGTGAGGGGAAGAAAGTGAGGGTGAATGTAATAAAAATCAAGGTGATCAGATGTAGATATAAAATCACAATGGTATGAGGTTAAGTATAGATGAGGAAGATTTAGGGGAAGAGAAGGTTTGAGAGTTTGAAAGTGGACATCGCAGCAGAGAGAAATCCGGAACCTGCGGTAAATCACGGAATGGGAAAAAGGTCCAAAGTACTAAGGTTGGCTGATGATCATGTGGGAGTAAAGATCTGTTTAATCAGGCGAAAAAAGGCATGTGTGAAGACTTAATGGTGTTACCTGCGTTGCATAGATGCGAAGTAAGGACCCTAAATGCTAGTGACCGGAAAAGGGTGGAGGTGTAAGAAATGATGTGACTAAGGTCTATAAGTGGGGGAAAATGATTTAAAAGGACAAGAAATGACATGGTGAGAAAGGTGTGGAAAAAAGATGCAAAACGACTGAAGTTCATGATGTGGTCATGTGGACGGAATGAGTGGTGAAAGATTGATAAAAAAAAAAAAAAAAATGTACAGAACACAAAAGAGAAAAAAAGAAGTGAAAGGTAAGACAAGGGCAGGGAGGCTGTGGAAGGATGGCGCGAAGGAAATTCTCAATCATGGAGGTCTGAGCACTCAGGAGGATGAAGGACGTGAAAAGACGTGAAGAAAATGGAATGAAGTGGCTTATGAGGAAATGACTCACTATCAGTTATTTATAACCTGCAAGAAGTGACGCGACTAAGCTAAAACCACAGTGATTAACGGGGCCTGGATGTGGACGTCTCAGAATTGCTTTGGTAGGTTGTAGACCATAATAATTGTACAACGGCTGAAACAATGAAAGTCAGTGAGTGATATTACTTTGTGCTTTCTGCCGCCAACCAGCCTGAAGATGTAACAGTGACCTTATAGCCTATATATTTTTGAAATATAGTATATCAAAATAACAAGTAAAATCCACATACTTGGGACAACAGCGGCTAAAAATGTAATGAGTGTTAACAATTTACATACACGATATTATAGCATTTAGGGCAATTCAGGAGTCCCCTCTTCAACAGTGGCCACGGTACTTGTGTTCCCGCCATTTTCAGTCCTGGTCCTGTTGCCCTTATTACCGCCTTTGTTCCTGTTCCTGTTTCTCCTACGGGCCTGCCTCTCCACGTCAGGTATACGCCTGGTCCTGGCTCTCTTGTACACTCTGAAAAGTCGCCGCTCGAGCCTGCCGTAGGGCTTGAAGAGGCGGGTGACGGCGGAGTGGCTGAGCCGGTTGAACCTGACGTTGCGTTCACCCACCAGGATGATCTCGTAATTGGACGGGCTGGCAACAAAGCACCATAATATATTAATACATGAACAAGGAAACGACTATATCATCATCATCATCATCATCATTATCCAGTATACCTTGGATGTATACTACCCTCACTTTCTTTAAACAAAATGAAACCAGTTGGTCGTCCAAGTTCAGCCTCCCAGCTCAAAAGTGGGAGACACATCTCACAGAAGTAAACATGCAGTGATCGAGTTTTGTAGAGAAGGAGGGGAGGGGAGAGCATTATCTCATTATGAAAAAGAAAGACAATGTTGCGAACCGTTTCCAATATGAGCCCATGCGCAGCACCATCTGGTTACGTACGTGTGTGATGTTTCCAGGCCTCTAAATGTACAGACACACAGCAAAGCAGGTTGTGTCGAAGCATGATTAGTGTCACTGTCTACTTCAGTTATCTAGTGATTCAACATTTACGGTATTACACTGATAATCAACAATATGAAGTATCAGACTTCGTTTTAACAGAGCTTGCCATACTTTCCGGTTGGCTGGTATCTCTGACCCGAGGATTTTTTTTTTTTTTTAGCTGAATGAAATTCTGCCCTCTCAAGGGTCTGCAATGTGTGAAAGCAACTAAGTTATGATACATATGAGACCAACTGGTCTGTTACCAGAACCTTACGGGAGACGCCAGTGGTTTCGAAAGAGTCACTCTCTCCCCTCCACTCCGCATAAAAGTTCCACCAATTCCAGTCAAGCCAACTCAAGTGCAGTCAGATCAGTTCAAGCTCAGTCAAGTCAGTTCAAGTCCAGTGAGAACAGATAAAGTCCAGTCAGATCAGTTCATGTCCAGTCAAGTCAGTTCAAGTCCAGTGAGATCAGATCAGGTTCAGTGAGATCAGTTAAAAGTCCAGTGAGATCAGTTCAAGACCAGTGACATCAGTTTGAGTCCAGTCAGATCAGTTCAAGTCCAGTGAGATCAGTTCAAGTCCAGTGAGATCAGTTCAAGTCCAGTGACATCAGTTTGAGTCCAGTCAGA
>JAGKTI010014371.1:6163-21736 GCA_018397915.1 Birgus latro
GTGTGTGTGTGTGTGTGTGTGTGTGTGTGTGTGTGTGTGTGTGTGTGTGTGGTTGGAAGTCACTCATTTCCAGTATCACTTCCATCGCATCTCATGAATCTCGGGGTAAATTTTGCTTCATCCTGTCCGTTTGTTGAATTTGTAGCGGTAGATATTACAGTCTTACTCATATCATTTGACAAAAGTTTTCCATTTGGCTTTTTTCCACAGATTTTTATATTACTGTATTTGCTCTCTTATTTTTGCTAGTTTCTTGGTGGCATTGTTTTCCATTTGTCCTCTTTTCCTTCACCATGCTTGTATCAGCTTGGCAAAGATCCTAGACATACATATGCGTAGTTTGTTGTACATCTGTAGTTCATTCCCTCTAATTTGATAGGATTTTTTTTTTCTTATCTTATTTCTGATACCTAAATGGCAGAACAGGACAATACCGTGGCGTGGCACCCTTTCCTTAGCATCTCTTCATGACTAGCATTATACTCTGTTATTAATATTTTTTTTTATAGCACATCATTCATGATAGAGACATGTCAGTTTCAAGCCAATTTAAAATGAACATAGTACAGTATACTGCAAGATAAGTGAACAAGTTGAGAATGTGTGAGTAGAAGATAGGAGAAGGTGTCAAGAGAGAGCATGAGATTTACGTAAGGTTTCAGGAGAGAGCTAGTGAAACAGTGTGTGACAAAACAATTCATAAATTTAAGGAGATGTATGATAAAAATGGTTTAAGACACGGGACAATACGAGCTTGACTCATTCCTGTAAAGATACAATTAGGTAAGAACAATTAGATAGGTAAGAACACACACACACACAAGAAAAATAGCTGATCTTTCTCTTTTTCGGTGTTACGGGTGTCTCCTTTTCGCTGCCATCACTGTGATCACTTTCTTGCTCAGAGTCCATACTGGTACTTGTGTTGTAGGTACAGCCACCACTGTCACCACAAATAACGGAATGAGGTCAGTTAGCCCGTTACGTCCCGACCGATTTCCAACCTACAATACCACAAAATCCCAAACATTTTTGGAACAAATTTTTATTGGCTCAAACCTTCGCTTTTTGTGAGAAACATTGAAAATTCATAGAGAAATCGCGATCCTGTGCTTAAAACTGTTGATACAGGTTTCATGCAACAATACGTTTTCCTTCTTTTTCAGGGTACCTGGCTAAAGAAAACTAACTATGGAAGGGTTAACTAATTCAAGCCACTTTCATTTATGTATTTATTTACGTATTTGGTACGGATTTATGTGTGGTAACAAACTATATTGGTTTTAACACCAATAGGCAGTAGAAGCATTGTTCAGTCACCAAACACATCCACATATGGCACCTTCCTTTATGACATTACCACCTCATCAACTCTGTTTATTTCTTGCTCTAGCTCCTTTATTTCTTTGTCCTCCACCTCAGGAATCACTTTCACCATGAATTTCGTCATTGGAGAGACCGTGGGGCAACATACCTTTACTGGCCAGCTTACTGCTAACAGGTGAATTGCCCAGTGTGGGGGGGAGGGGGGGAGGGGGTTAGGTGAGGCCAGGCAGTATCCCCGCTTGACAGCTTGTAGAGGAAGGTCTCCCACATATGCCTACCAAAAATTGGTCATGAAACTTGAAAATTGTGCAAATTATGACTCTTGCAATTGCGCGATGTACCCATACGTCGATGGGTGTAGCTGTGACAAAACATTGCAACGTACCCATACGTCGATGGGATTCCTTGGGTTAACTGCCAGACCAAAGTACCAATAGTCAAAAGTGCGCTGTAGTGACGTCTCACTTGGAGTCAGCTGCTGGCAGTGACGTGACAGTCTGCCAGATTCTACGTGGTCGATCCCCATTCAGATGTTCTGCTGACTGAACGGCTGAATTTCTCTCTCAGCAGCCTACTGATTCTGACCAGTTCCTTGCTTCCTTCATTATTTATTTCTTCAGATAATGTATGAGACAATATGAGATGACCTTGGTGTTCAATCATTCCCTGATTTCTCTCCCTAGCCCTGTTGCATCTTGTTTTAATTAATTTCATTATAGTATTTTTATTGAAATAGTAAAATTATCGTACAAAACGTATGATAATGAGAAACACTATCGTACATCGTACCAAAGGGTAGAATTATAGTACATGTACGATAATTATCGCACATATGGCAGCACTAGTTCCGAATGTTTATACTGGGTATAAACTGTTCTTACTGTGAAACAACATACAGTTAACACTCAGCCAATCATAGCTTTAACCCGCCGAGTCCCAACAACGTACGATGCACGTCGCTACTTTTTTCCGCGGACAGACCCAATGACGTGCATCGTACATCACGCAGTTGCAAGGCCCATTGTGTGCACATTTTTCAACATTCGTGGGTGATTTTGGGTAGCCATATGTAGGAGACCTTCCTCTACCTGCTGTCAAGCAGGGATACTGCCTGGCCCCTCCTAACACCCCTTCCCCCCCTCTCCCCACCACACTGGGCAATTCACTTGTTAGCAGTAACCTAGTCAGTGAAGGTATGTTGCCCCATGGTCTCTCCAATTCACGGTGAAAGTTATTCCTGAGGTGGAGGACAAAGAAACAAAAAGCTAGAGGTAGAAACAAACAGAAGTGATGAGGTGGTAATGTCATAAATAAAGGTGCCATATACTGGGGTTTTGGGTAAGAGAACAATGCTTATAAACGCCTATATTATTGTGTGAAAACCAATATAGACTTTTACTACACATAAATCCGTACCAAATAAATGAAATAAATACGTAATTTAAAGTGGCTTGAATTAGTTAGTTAACCCTTCCATAGTTTTTTTTTTTTTTTACCCAGGTACCCTGAAAAAGAAGGAAAACGTAAGGTTGAGTGACACCTGTATCAACATTTTTTTACCTCAGGATCGCGATTTCACTAAGAATTTTCGATGTTTCTCACCAAAAGCGAAGGTTTCAGCCAAAAAACAAAAAGTCGAAAATCGGTTGGGATCTGGGGGTAGGCTGGGTAAAAAAACAGTCGGGACTGGGCGTGTTAAATATACTCAGGGTAATACTTATCGCTTCCACAAGAACAATAACCACCCACCGCAGTCACCCTATTTGGCGCCAAACATGCGACAGGAGAAAGCTTTTCACACTCAATACACACAGCAAAACTCTAGCATACTCTGGACTTTCACACCTTACACTGGAATAATACATCCAAGACACTTGTAAACACAGATGCACTAATTGAACATGGAATAATCACTCAAATCCAGTCAAATTGTGTAAAAACAGGTCGGTGTGACCGGATACGATCATCTGCAGCGGGGACAACGGGGCAGGGTTGCCAGACGTTTCAGCGTAAAATAGGAGACAGTGAAAAAAGGACAATTACATGGAAAAAGGGACATACATATGTATTTATATTCATGCTTATACAGATACATTGTATAGATACGGTATGTGCCATATGAGAGAGAGAGTTGATGACTGGTTGATTTCTTGATTGGTTATTGCAATGCAGAATACCGAAGTGCCCCATGGACAATGCAGAATACCGAAGTGCCCCATGGACCTTACCTGGCTGAGACACCCACCCAAGGAGGAGATACCCAAGGGGCAGAAATAGTCAGCGCGGCTCCGTGCAAGACAGGCACACCTGTGTCTTTCCCGCACATGCCTCTTGTGCTTGAGTAACTCGCCATGAAGTTTTCAGACATGGCAGACTACATCCCCGCCAGACCAGACCAGGTTCGGGGTGGGGCTATTTCACTAGCCCCATACAGCCAGCTAGGAGATGGCCACTAGCTGTTTAGCAGCTGATTCCCTCCCTCAAACCATACCGGGTGACAGCCACAAGCTGCACACGGGGAGGAGACGGCCACAAGCTGATCCTCGATCTAACCCTAGAAAAAGGGGAACAGGTTACGGCCACAAGCCGCTCCCAATAAAACTCCCAAAAGAAGGGGAACAGGTGACGGCCACAAGCTGCGCCTCCATCAGGAGGGACCCCTCACTGGTGTTGGCCACAAGCCACACCTCAGGAGAGCAATGGTCACAAGCTGCACCCCTGTGGGCCCTCCGGGAAGTGGGACACAGATGATGGCCACAAGCCACACCTGCACCCCTGTGACGGCCACAAGCTGCAATCGGGATGTAGTCCTCGTGGGGCACGGCATCCTTGAGCAAGTGACGGCCACAAGCCGCACTCTGCCCACCGGTAGCCAGGGGCACGAGCCCTCAGAGACAGCCACAAGTCGCACGGAGGAGGATGTACCATCCCCGTTATATGTATTTACCATCCCCATTATATGTATGTATCATCCCCATTATATGTCTGCATCTATTCCCCCCCCACTACATATGTGTCCCCACTAAAAGTGCTGACAAAACAGCGTTCTCATGCTCGACTTGAAGAAGAGTTCAGTACGAGGCTAACATTCATACGGGCAACATCCTGTCTCAGTGTCCTGCAATTAAAAGCTGTAAATAGCTACTCCAGGACTTTGATTACACCATCAAAGGGCTGAGGACAACATGTGGTAGCAGTGGTGTCTCGAACCATCGTTTCTGACCGCCTCCTACAGTGTTTAGTGCTACCAACAAATACTCGATGCCCAGCATCTCACGGCCTCACCCTCTCACTGCCTCTCGTAGTGTAATACCGGCTAATACAGGCTCTGCATCTACAGGTGTCCGATTTCCCTCACCAGTGCCATCCTCTAAACCAACCACACCCCTACACATTGCTCCTGGCCGCAAGTGCTGCCATCACTGACTTACGCACGTATCTCACCTGTTCTGACACCTGTTCAGACACATGTTCAGTGCTCGTCATCTTGTGTTCCCTCATCTCAAAGTGACCCTCTCCAACATCTGCCATTCCCCCGATGCCACCCTCTGCATCTGCCACCCACCAGCTTTGCATCTGCCCTGTGGGAACATCTGCCCTCACCCCACAATTCACCCTTCCACCCCTCAGTGCCTCCCATCTGGTCTGGATTAACTGCTCGGACGTGTTGTGTTCATGTACCATCTCCCAGCCACCGAGCCAGCATGCCTCCACCATGACACCAGCACGTGACCTCCACGTTCATACCCACTCCCGTCTCCCGCCAGCTAACCCGCCACTCTCACCTCACATCTTCCTCTCCACTGCACATCCAAACCTTCTCCACTTCGTTCACAACTCAGCTGTGTAACTATATTAGTATACTTTTACCCACCCATTATTGACTTTCTATAGAGATTATCCTCTCGATTTTCTCTACAGATTGCGTATTATTGTCATATTCATCTCCACCCCCCCTCACTTCATACTCATCTTCACTGCCTGTCTTTATTACTCATCTCCCATTTCACCTTTTATTTTATTTTTTATTTTTTTATGCAGGGAAGAAGGAACCAAAGGCCACAGGCCTGGATACTGTTCCTTCCAAGAATAAACAAAAACAATATAAAAGAGAGCCAAATTCAAGATCTGTTCAATTCGAGATGCCTGGACACGCTGCGTTTGAAAGACTGGAGATCATACAAAGTAGGAAATACAGACAAAGGAAGACAGTTCCAGAGTTGACCAGTTGCATAAATGAAGGACTGGGAGTAACGGTTAACTCTTGCATTAGAGAGCTGGACAGAAAAGGGATGAGAGTTTGTTGCTAGACGGGTACTACGTGCCCATTGTAGAGGTGGAGGGATGCAAGCAGACAGTTCAGAGGAACAGTGACCATTGAAGTAGCGACAGAAGAGAGATAAAGATGCAACAGATCAGCGAAGAGACAAAGGTTGAAGGGAAGCAGTAAGAGGAGGAGAGTTAATGAGATGAAAAGCCTTTGACTCCACCCTATTGAGAAGAGCTGCATATGGGGAGCCTCCCCACACATGAGAGTTGTACTCCATACACGGACGAATAAAACCCATGTACAAGGTCAACAACTGTGCAGGGGTAAAGAAAGTTAGGAATTGGCTTAGCACACCTAATCTCTTGGAAGCAGATTTCACAAGAGATGTAATATGTTCTTTCCAAGACAAATCCCGAGCGAGTGAAACCCCAAGTGTGTTCAAGGATGATGCAGGACATAACTGTTCATTATTAAACATTAGTGGGTAATCCTGAGGAAGATTTTGTCGGGTTGATAAGTGTAAGAACTGAGTTTTTGATGCATTAAAAATAACAAGATTATTTTTACTCCAATCAGAGATACGAGCCAAGTCAGACATTAGGTGTGCCATAGCCTCATCCCTTTTTTGTTGAAGTAACTGCTGAGATGGATGTTGCAGAAACCGAATGGAAAGGTGAAGGGTGGAATCATCAGCATATGAGTGGATAAGGTTAGATGTACAGCTTAGAAGGTCATTGATGAATAAAAGGAAGAGAGTTGGTGATAGGACAGAGCCCTGAGGAACACCACTGTTGATAGGTCTAGGAGAAGAACGATGGCCGTCTACAACAGTGGCTATAAATCAACCAGAAAGGAAGCTGGAGATAAAGGCACAGAGAGAAGGATAGAAACCGTAGGAGGGCAGTTTGGAAATTAAAGATTTATGCCAGACTCGATCAAAAGCCTTTGAGATGTCAAGTGCAATTTATTACAACCCGCATCCCGTCATCTTTATACATTTCCACTTCCATTCTCATGGTACATTTTCTCATCTTCATACTGCAAATATATACATATACCTACTCATCTCTCATCTTACATTACGTCGCCAGACTACATGTCATACTTTGAATATACGGACCTTACTCCAACCACTCCCAGCCAAGAAACAACAAATGCTCACACTCCACACGCCTAGGACGATTCACTGACTCATCTACGTAGCAGGCGCATGTACCCACGACCCGATTCACAGCCTACCATTTCATTACCCGCCTCCCAACATCCTTCCCATCCAGATACTCTCCATCCATATACCTCATCCTCTATCCCTGACTCTCCGCAGCCTTCTCCCATAACTACTCCTAACTCTGTCGTACCCTCTCCTGCTCCACTTCATCTCCCGTCTCGCTTACACTTACCTGCCACTACCTTCTCTCTCTCTCAGTCCCCTACTTCAATCACTTCCACACTTCCAACCATGGCCCAAACAACCCCTTCTCCACAGTCTATCTTGATAATGCCAATCGTCCCAAATTTACTGGTGAGGACTCAACTTGTTCTGTTTATGATTTCCTCAGAGAGGTAGAAACCGACATCCACAATCGGCGGATTACAGATGAAAACCTCAAAGTCTCTTATCTCATGGGTCGCTTACACCAAGGCAAATCGGACGTTGGATCCGTGATCCGTGCAGGACATTTTAATGGCATTAAAACCTTTGATGATTTCTCATTGGATTCACTAATCTCTTCGCTCAAATGGATGAGGATTTGAGTCCCAACACAACATGCCAAACTACGTGAAGCAGCTGCTGCCATGAAAGCCACTTGTAGCAAGATGCGCCAATTACTTATAGGCACCAAATGGATAGAGGAAGTTGATGGAGCTCCTATGCTTTCACTCAACAACTTTGCGGATTTATTTGGTTACCTGAGATTCCTCCATTGGCTTGATCCTAGACAGAGAGAAATAGCCCTGGAGATAGGTTTCAATCCAGGAGATAAAATTGTTCAGATCACTAAAACCATCTATGAAAGAACAGGTTTGAACCGCATGCATCAGGCCACAAACCGGGTCTCTCAGGTCTGTCGCACTACCACTCCAGCAGACCAATACCGCTCCCGTTCCACCACATGAGGCAGACCTGCCACGCATCGTTCTCCAACTGCTGGTCGTTATCAATCTAGCGTCCAAAAGAATAGACAATCCTCGATTCTCTGCTGGCACTGTGGTAAACCCGGACATAGAGAAAAGAGTTGCGACCGTAAACACACACGGCCTCACTCCCAAACTAGACAGCGTATGCTTTCCCGCTCGCGTCGTCCTACATGCAAGTATCATAAGACCAGTACGACACACTACTGAGGAATGTCGTTACCTCAACTGCCGCCAGTCGGGGGAAACGCCGCACCCGTATCGGACCAATATGATGTAGCAACAGAACACCAACTCCCCATCCGCCATGTTGGACCCATACCTTCCTCAGGTCTAGTCATTCTAGGATGGACTAATGACATACCAACGTCGTTCTTCATTGACACCGGATCTATAGTAAACTTGATTTCTGATACCTCTTTAGACATCATTCAATGCCACCACAAACACGTCAGTTTCCTTGAGCCACTTGACGTTTGCATATGCAGTGTAGAAGGCTCAGAGTTTAAGGTCAAGGGAAGAGTCACTTTAGAAGTACAACTAGACAGTGCCTCGCTCCCTTTCCCAATAGAATTTCGTGTTACCAATGCATTGAAATATCCAGCAGATGCCCTTATTGGCTTACCCACCATGGCACAACACTCCATTGTGTTATTGTCTGCCTGTAGTAGTATCGACATTTCTGGGTTCCCAGTCTACAGTATGGAATATCCCCGTCCTGTACATACAATAAATTCAGTCATTCAGTCCCCCCTGACTCTTGCACTGCCTAAGAGTACAGAACAAGCCAAGCCATCATCATCATCTGAGAATACAGAGATCATTCCCTCGTTGACTGAGAGCTAGGACATGAATTCCTCAACACTTGATGATACATCCTCTCAGCATTCAGAAAAGGCTCTTCCAACCTCCTCTAACGACAGCACTATGGCCAACTCAGACATGTCTTAGTTAACTACCTCACTGATGTTCTCCAACACACAGAGATGAGGCGTGCAGTAACGAATATGTGCACAATTTTGTTACCGCATGAGTTCACAACAGTCTATGTTCGTCTTGAAGGTGCGAAAGAAGGAGTGGGCGTACTAACACTACCTGACACGTGTTGTGTGAATGGCTTAACTTATATGAGTCAGCCTGGTGCACGATATTAGAGGACAGCCTATGCTATCTATACTTGCTCAATGTCACTAATGCTTCACTCAAAGGTGGTGTAAAGATCGGAGACCTAATGGTATACCCAGCGGCCTTAATGGTGTGCCAGGAATCCTCTATCCCTACTGTTCATACTGACGATGACAGTAAACAACAGGTGTATGTGCCATGAACTCGACGGGATCTGCTCCGACTCGTTCACCTGACCTGCTCTCAAATCTGACTTGCAAGGATTTTCCACAACATAAATCTCAACTGCTTGACCATTTTCATGCTTACAGAAATGTGGTAGCCTTACCCGGAGAACAGATGGGCAAGACAGACTTAGTCAAACATCACACAGAACAAGTACTAGGAACTCAGCCGATTTACATACCAGCATATCGGTTACCTCACAGCTTGAGAAAACAGACAGATCAGATGGTACAGAAAATGTTTGTTCAGGACATTATCGAACCCTACGTCAGTCCATGGAATAGCCCTCTTTTCTTAGTCCCAAAGAAAGGCGGTAACTTTAGACCAGTAGTGGACTACCGTAAAGTAAATTCTGTAACTGTTCCAGACCGTTTCACGTTACCCGTCCTCACAGATTTGCTAGAATCACTAAGTGAAAATAACGTAGTCTTTTCATCACTAGACCTCCTCAGTGGTTACTGGCAGGTCGAAATGGAAGAATCCTCTCACCCAGTTACAGCCTTCAGCACCCCTTCCGGACATTATCACTTTAAGAGACTTCCTTTTGGTTTGGGAGATGCTCCTAGTATTCATGCAACTTATCCATTCGGTCTTTAGTGGCATGATGCGACACTCTCTTTTTGCTTACCTAGATGATATAATTGTTGTAAGTAAATCAGTCCCTGACCATTTTGCCAAATTACAACAAGTATTTGAACGCCTACAACTAGCAGGCCTGAAAATGAACCTCTGTAAATGTCTTTCTGGGAAAGAAAACCAACTTTCTAGGAAATGTTGTCGACGCACAAGGCTTTCATACTAATGACGACAAAACTAAGGAGATCATCAGTTTCCCAGAACCTACAACTACCGATGCTGTAAGACGTTTCCTAGGCCAAGTGGTCACTACCTTAGATTCATTAAAGACTATGCAAAGATCGCCGCTTCTCTAACCCAGTTACTAAGGAAGAATGTATCCTTTGTATGGACTAACGATCAGTCCCAAGCTTTCCAAGCACTGAGGACAGCTCTTGTCAATGCCCCAATCTTAGCATTCCCTGATTATACCAAACCCTTTGTTCTATGCACAGACAGCTCCGGCGCAGGACTTGGTGTGGTCTTAATGCAACTTGATCAAGCATCCAGGAAGTGTGTAATAGCGTATGCTAGTCACGCCCTTACCACCACTGTTAGTCTGGTCCTTGAAACATTTCAGAGACATAGTATATGGTTATCCAGTGCATATCCAGACAGACCACCTCCCTCTATGTGATTTGTTTAAGGGACGCAACCTCACCGGTAGGTTAGCTAGATGGTCCATCACCATCCAGGACTTCAATCCCACTTTTCAGTATGTCCCAGGAAAATCGAATGCAGTCACAGACGCACTCTCACGTCACATAGCCGCACCTGTCACATCCCTGCAGCCCAAGGCCACTGACAGCACAACCCTATCGTCAGAGGATGTTCAAAACTCTCAGAGCAAAGATTCCATATGGTCCCAAGTACTTTGTTTCCTAGAATCAGGAGATGCCTCGACCTTACCTACTCTACCAGTACCACTAGATGAGTTCATACTAAAAGATGGTCTCTTGTACAGAAAAACATTCCTTACAGGGAAGGATTTGCCCAACAGAGAAGTACACCAACTCGTTGTCCCTACTGACCTAATATCTGCAATCCTTCACATCGATCATGATACACCTCACGCATCCCATCCAGGTAAAGACCGCTGCTTGCGCCAAGCACGTCTCGAATACTATTGGCCAACCATGCGTTGCGATATAAATGCGCCCTGTGACTCTTGCATCTCGTGCCACCGCCACAAAGGTTCAACCAGCTTACCTGCACCGCTCTTACGATACCCAATCCGGTCATGACCACGGGAAACAGTGTCCATCAATCTTCTAAAACTCCCTCTTACGGAATCAGGTGCAGAGTATTTGTTTGTAGCAGTCGACCAATTCTCATACTACTGTGTCCTCGTACCTCTCTCAGATAAAACCGCGAAGAGTGTTGCACATGCCTTCGTAGATCACGTAATTTGCCCATTCAGTACACCACATACCATCCTCACTGACAACAGTACTGAGTTCAACAATAGTCTCCTGGATTAGATGTGTCACCGCTTTAAAATTAATAAATGCAATGTCGTGCCTAACCATCCAGCTTCCAATGGCCTTGTAGAGCGCCACATTAGAAAAAACTTATACTGTCACCAGTTCCGTGTGTCTTCACTTCCACTGTTCATCAGCCTTAATTGGGCAGAGGCTATTATCCTTTTGAAGTTTATTCAATATCTCAAAGACAGTACAATGGATCTATATAATTTTCATATTACTTCTGTGTGACTCATACAGTATGTGAATGTGAATATTTTCCTACAGTTTAGTAATCAAAATGGACAACTTTAGGCCAGGTTAAAGTGGTCAGAGTATATGAGTGCCTCAGACACCTAGGCTCCCATAGTTCGTCATGGGATGACTGGATTCCCCAAATGGCATCCTCAATCAATAGCTCCATCAATGCTTCCATTGGCGAATCTCCCTTCTCTGTCCTCTTTGGTTTTGATAAACACCTCCCATACACCCTGTTATCCTCAAAGCCAGACCCCATCTATAACATGGATGATTACATCAAAGTAAAATTGGCCAACTTCCAAACAGTCCATCAGTATGTAACATCCAATCTCACTTCATCTCAGGAGGACATGATACAACGCCAACATAAATCTGCCTCTCCTATCACTATCAACGTCGGTGATCTAGTCTTTGCTCATTCCCATACGCGCACCTCTAAATTGGATGAAAAATTTACCGGCCCCCACCGCATACTTAATAAACAAGCTAACAAGTTTCAAATCCAAGACCTCTCCACTACAGACACCAAGTGGGTCCATGCTGACAATCTAAAGTGTGCACCACGAGGCCTAATGTTGGAAGAATTACTGGCACAACCTACTGCTATCCCTCCTACTCCACAAATCCCTCAATCTCCCCCATCTCCACCTATCCATCAGTCTCCTTCATCTCCACCTATGCCTACTCATTCATCAACCAATCAATATCGATCCAAACTGCGTACCGCCCGTTACCCTCTCCTGGAACTCTCCCGTTAATTCTAACTTAATTTTCTAGGTCCTATGTTAGCGGTCTACCTGCTGGCAGTGCTGACCCTCCTAGGGACTGGGTTGGGTGAGGACGATGGTGGAGTACATCCTGGGGCCTTGGTCGGCTTGGGAGGCGAGGTAATTCTCATAGAAGATGTAGTCTCCCTGCTCTACAATCTTGCGTCCCTGGTCGACATAACCATTTCCCTGCCTGCCTATGCGCACCAGCTCGACAAAATCAAGACCCACCTCAAGGCCATCATGGGGAAACAACCCAAATCAGCATTTATATAATCTTTTCCTCCCACTCTCCTGGCAGTTCCAATACATAACTGGCAAATTCACTGAGCTCAATGACACATTTTCCATTCAAACACCCGTAGGTCGTTCTCATATGAAACGAGGTCTCTTTGACCTCAGAGGTGAGATTCTAAGTGGCTTGTTTGGCATCGCTACAGCCCGTGACCTTTCTGGCTTCAAATCTGACCTAGGTCATTTAGCTTCAGCCCTAGAATCTTAACGCCGAGTCATCAAGGTCCAACACACTATGGTACGCAAGATTACAGCCCACCTAAATGAAGTAACTTACACTCTGAACACCTTCACCAACATCTTAAAACAACACCTCTCAAATCTCAATGGTATTCCTCAGTTCTATCTCAAACTCAACATGGATAATCCCCAAATAGCCATTGACTCTCTACTCTCTCAGGTCACTACCTTGGTTCATATCCTAGTCGATGCTATTAATGGATGTGTCACTGCAGACTTAGTACCTATCTCAGCTCTCCGCTCTTTATTAGAATGGGCTCACTCTACTTTCGGTTTATCCCCAGTACTCCCCTACTCCTCTCTCGAATATTACTATCCAGTTGTCGAGGCCGCTCTTCTCACCAAATTCATCGTCGTCCATATCCCTCTGTGTTCTGCCATCACCTTCAACCTTTTCCACATCATTCCCTTCCCCTTCCAGTACGACAACTCCTTATTACAAGTCTCTGTTCCTTCAGAATATTTTCTCCTCTCACATGACCATCTTTCAGTTGTCTTCCTGTCTACCACCGACCTCCAGAAATGGTCCTCCCTCACCCCTACCTCTCGCCTCTGTGCTGCCCACCTTTTCACTATCTTCCCTAGAAGTACTACACACTGTGAGTCTGCTTTAGTTCGCAACCATTCCATATACTCGGCCTGTTCCTTTGTTCCAGCTCCTGAGCTCCCAGTCCACCATGCACACCTCAACCACGTCCAGTACTTCTTCTTTCCTGTTCCCATCTCTGTCACCATCATGTGTCCTGGTACTTTGGTCCGCTCCATACCTGCTAGTGGTCTCTACAAAGCACCGGACTATTGTACCGTCACATCGGAGTCAGTCATCACTTATGCCGCTCGCTATCACCAATCAGTCCGTAAACACTCCTATGACACCTTCCAACCAATTGACATGCCTTCCAACCTGCCATCTGCTAACATTACCATCACCTCCCTCAACATGCGTATGCTAACATTCCTCAACGACAGTGACTTCCTTATGGATCAATTTTTTCTGGTCTTCAGCTGTTCCTGGCTTCATCCAACAGCTGTGTTTCCCCCTGTGGTCATCTCTTTCATAGGTTTTCTCCTCATCATCTGTGCAGTGCACTGTTGTGTCCGGAAAATGGAACACAGACTGCAGGAAATCAGAATCGCAACAGGCATAGTACGACCTCCACAAGACGTTGAAACTACCCGTACTTAGTGCCCTCACATTCAGTGACTACCAATGCCAACTGATAAATAAATATACTGTGGATAGACAAAGTACCACCAGCAACTGATGCTATTTCTCTGATACAGTACTGTGTGACATATTGAAACTAACATAAAAAAAAAATGAAGGAAGAAATGTGCAACCTATTCAGAAAGAATTTTATACTTATATAAATATAAGAACCTGAATGAACGCTTACTCATATTTACTCCTTGTGTATCATCTATCGACATGACTCCTTGTGTATATCAACATACCTTCCATTGTAACAATGTATATCCTAGCTTACATCCCCTTGACATGGCCATGTCTTCCCTCCAAACCCTGTATCATAATTCAACCCTCCCACCCCTGTATCATAATTCCTCCCTCCAACCCCTGTATCATAATTCAACCCTCCCACCCCTGTATCATAATTCCTCCCTTGAAACTCTGTAACATAATTCAACCCTCCCACGCCTGTATCATAATTCCTCCCTCCAACCACTGTATCATACTTCCCTCTTGTACAAACCTCCCACCTACCTTAGTGATATGGACAAACCCTTATAACTCCTCTCTAGTGTCAGGAGACACCATCTCAGCTACCTGGGTGAGTATTGTACCATCCCCGTTATATGTCTGTATCTAAGCCCCCCCCACTACATATGTGCCCCCCACTAAAAGTGCTGACAAAACAGCGTTCTCACGCTCGACTTGAAGAGTTCAGTACGGGACTAACATTCATACGGGCAACATCCTGTCTCAGTGTCCCACAATTAAAGTCTGTAAATAACTACTCCAGGACTTTCATTACACCATCAAGGGGCGGTGGGCAACATCTTAAAAGAGACATTGATATTGCAATTAATCAGTTAAAGTTCTAGCCAATTCCCGAATACTGTACTGTGATAGAAGTTTATATAAGACGGGGAGCAGCACACAACAGCGAGATTGCCGCTCCACTCTCTACCGTTGCAGGTGAGTGTTTGAACACTGAATTCCCCACCCCCCCTTACTCGTGTAAATCCTCATATACGTTATTGAGTTAACTTGGTGGTATTTCCCCTGACTACTTTTGTATTGAAATATGAGATTGCTGCTCCAATCTCTACTGTTGCAGGTCAGACATTCCTGGAGCCAAATGGGTCGGGATTAACCACTGCCTAACGTCTGCCCACACTAATTCCCCCCCTCCCCGTAGTTTATGTAATTCAAGTGTATATCAGCTGGTCCACTTGAATAATCCATCCATTTGGGATACTGTTTCTAACTGCAAAAGATTTTTGAGTTGAGGTACATATTTAGCCCTAAGAGAATATTGAATATTGGTCCATTTGAATATTCCAATTGAATATTGTGTCCATTTGAATATTTCACTTGAATATTGTGTCCTTTTGGATATTCCATTTGGATACTGTGTCCAATTTATGTATGATCTTTGATTTATTTTCTATATTTAGGCTTGCGAGAATATTCTTTGGTGATAATTGTTATGCTACGTATTTGTGGGACGGTTTCTCACCCTCAAATACGCAGGCTAAAGCGGGTCCCTATTCTAGACCGGGAGGTAACTCCTAAGAGTAGGACTGGACACAAAAACAAGGCAGTAGATATCACACATGTATTCTACACATAAGACACAGGACAATAATACATCACAGATATTACAAA
>JAGKTI010014372.1:0-21736 GCA_018397915.1 Birgus latro
CCTTAAGTACAATAATTTGTTTCCTTATAACGTAGCTAACAATGCATACAGAAAGTAGTGTGTGTGGTACGTGTAACAAGAGAGTTACAGGAAATGGAATATGGTGTGAGGTGTACCAGACTTCGTTCCACCCAGGACGCCAGAAGGTAAACAAAGATCTGTTTGCCTTGCTGGGCAGATACAAAGAACTCTTCTGGTTCTGTAACATCTGGAAACCAAAAGTAGTGGACAGTATGAACTGAATCTCAAAACTTGGAAAAAATACAAGAAAAAGTAATGTTGGATAGGATAAATGAAACTGCTGCAAAACTAGACAGGGTAGATGAAATGGCTGCAAAACTTGACAATATAACAAGGAAAAAGCCCCAGAATGATGCAGAAGACAAGAAAAAGAACTAGAGATAAAGAAGAGAACAACAGAGGTAGTTATCAAACAAATGAAAGAAGAGGAGGAAAAGCAAAGAAGGAAAACCAATCTAGTCATATACATTTTTTTTTTTTTTACATGTCCGTCTCGCCCAAAGGTGGAACACGTGAATCGTCTGTGGCAGTACCATGGACCAGGACAGTACATCTGGGACATCTCCAAGGAATCGTGCTCTCCCGCAGCTAAGGATGTTGAAGAGGACCAAGGAGGTGAAGTGCAAGAGGATGGTGACAGTTTCCCAAGAGAAAAAGCGAATCAAAAAAAGGGCCAAGACCTTCCAGGAGGATCGGACTGTGTGAGGCAGCAAGGATGTCGTCGGAAGCAGCATAAAAGAAGACCTGATAAGTTGAAGGATTATTTTGTGTATAGTTAGATGTTTTATTAGGATTAAGGTTTATGTCTGTATATACTGTGTAGTTTTGCTGGGACGACAAAGACCTAGGGAGGGGGTAGTGTTAAGAAGCGAGATTTGCCACTTAGGTAGCCGAGATTTTTCTCGACTTTTCCTGTACCCATAGGTGTTAGTACGAGTCCCAGTTTGCCTGCTTTTTGTGAGCGCAGTTATTTCGTAAGTTATGCATTATTTCTTGTGCTCTTTTTCTCTATGATGTTTTATTTATGTGATTGCTAGTAAAATTATGCAGTTCGATTTAAGTTTGTATGCTAAATAATTTACAGTGTTATGTAATGTAAGAAAGCTCTTTTCATGTTTTGGATATCTCTGAGTTGACAACTGTTGTCCTCGAGGAATGTAGAAAACTCCAGAATATAGGAAGCTGATATAAGGATGGGGAAGAGAATAGAAAAAGTTCAGTCGGTTTTCAGGTCAGTTAGAGTTTAATGCAGTGTCAGTGAAGTTTGTATATTTTCGGTACTTGTGAAAGCAGTGAAGTTTGTTGGCAAAGCGATGTGTTATTAAATTTTGTATATTTTCGGCACTTGTGAAAACAGTGAAGTGTTATTGTGAAAATAGTAAAGTATTGTCAAGCAATAAGTGAAACTGCAGTTAGTAAAGTTTGCACAGCTCTAGTGCTGGTGAGAATAATGAAGTGAATTGGGAAAGTATTAAGTGGAGTTATCAGACAACTAAAGACAGTGAACTTTAAGAAGCCAGTGTTTATATTCACCTCAGCAGGTCTTGTGTGCTGTACACTGAAAGGCTGACCATAGGAGGAACAACTCACTAGGCAATGTCCTTCCTGTACTGAACTACGGCTGTTGGAGGCTGTGACAGTGTGGGGTGGGAGCGTAACAGTAAAAACATGCTACTTGATTCCATAAGTCGACTCCTTTGTGACAACTGACGACTTATTTGCAATTTATACATATTTCACTCCCCTCCTCTTGACACATAGAAACCTTTGCAGACTCCATCTGGCTGGAGTGACAACTCAGTAGATCAGGCGTTGGTTACCATCCAGTGTAGGAAATGGTTTTCGGGGTTGCAAACAACTCTTTGGCTTGTCACTCAATGTAGAGTCGCCTGAAGGCAGCGCTACATTGAGTGAGTGGATAACAGGCACCCCTTACAACCTTTAAACATAATAATAATAATAATGCTTAGTTAGGAATGCTAAAGCGGTGTGTGATGTGGCAAGAGTAACGACAAAGAAGAAAGGTACGGCATGGTGGGATGATGAGGTTAAGAGAGCGGTGGAGTAAAAGAGAAAGAAGTGGCTCAAGTGGTTACAGGACAGAGGGGCTCAGTTGAAATAAGAACTGAATATACTGAGAGCAAGAAGCACATAAAGAGACTAGTGAAGAGGAAAAAGGAGATAAATGATGATCTAGGAAGAAAAATGAATGCAAACTACTCTGAAAATAGGAAGTTATTCTGGAAAGAGGTGCGGAAATGTAGAAGTACAAGCGGAAAGAAATGTGATGATGTGAAGGATGCAGGTGGTAGATTATTAACCCAAAGGGATGAAGTAAGGACCAGATGGAAAGAATATTTTGAAAGCCGGCTGAATGGAAACAGAGAGAGCAGAGTGGCTGTAAACATGATTGGTTTTGGGGGTGTGCAGTGAAGGAATGCAGTGCCAGCAGACGTAACACTTGCACAGGTGAAGAGTGCTGTGAAGCGGCTGAAAAATGGGAAAGCAGCTGGGGTTGATGAGGTGTATGCAGATATGAATAAGTGTAGTGGAGAGAACGGAATGAAGTGCTTGTTGGAGATATGTAAGAAGGCATGGATAAGTGAAACTGTGCCAGCAGAGTGGAAAAAGGCTGTGACTGTACCCCTGTACAAAAATAAAGGTGAGTGAAGTGAGTGCAAGAATTATCGTGGCATAAGGTTACTGAGTGTGGTAGGGAAGGTATACGAAGAATTATTATAGAGAGAGTAAGAGAGATATCAGAAGTCCTAGTGAGTGATGAACAGGGTGGCTTTATGAGTGGCAGAGGATGTGTGGATCTGATATCTGCAGTGAGACAGATAGCACAGAAGGCTTGTGAGACGGACCATAAGGTGTTTATGGCATTCATGGATCTGGAAAAAGCATATGACAAAGTAGATAAAGAAGGATTGTGGAAAATTTTGCACATGTACAGTGTAGATGGTAAGCTGCTAGGTGCTGTCAAGAGTTTTTTATGATGGTAGTGAAGCATGTGTAAGGGTTAATGGGCATCTAAGTGAATGGTTCACAATCAGTGTGGGCGTGCGGCAAGGTTGTGCGATGGCCCCATGGTTGTTCAACTATATATTCTATATATGGATGGGGTGATGAGAGAAGTAAAAACACGAGTAATGGAGAGAGGGATGGCGTTGGTAATGATTGGTGATGGATGGAATATCTCAAATTTGTTGTATGCTGATGATGCAATACTATTTGCAAATAGCGGACAAGAACTTGGTAGACTAGGGCAGAGTTTTGCTGATGTCTGTGACATCGTGCCCTGAGAGTAAATGTAGAAAAGAGTAAAGTGATGGATACTGAGAGAAGGTGACTTCCAGTGTGATGTCACAGTGAAGGGAGAGAGACTGGAACTGGTAAGAGACTGGTACCTGGTTACAGTGATAGAAAAGAGAAGAAAATGTGCAAAAAAAGTGGAAAGTAGAGTGACACAAGGAAGAAAAGTAGCTGGTGCAATGAAGGCCTTGATAAGAATCAGAGGCTTGAGTGTTGCAGCTGCACGAGGCTTACATAAAGAAGTGTTAGTGCCAACTTTAACATATAGATGTGAGACTATGGTGTGGCATGAAAATAAGAAGTCAAGAGTAGAACCGTGGAGATGGAACTGCTGAGAAATGTATGTGGAGTACAAAGGATGGATAGGATACGAAATAATGTGATTCGTGGAAGATGTGGAGTGAGGAAGTTGGTGGACACCAGAATCGAAGAGAGTGTACTGTTATGGTATGGTCATGTGGAGAGAATGGATAACAATAGAGTGGTGAAAAAGGTATATCTGAGCGAATTTGAAGGAAGGAGGAGGTGAGGTAGTCCAAGGAGAAGGTGGAGAGATATGGTGGATGAGTGTGTGAGGAAGAGAGGTTTGGAAGTCGGTGAGGCTAGGGAACTGACAAGAGATCGAGCTGGCTGGATGCATGTTGTGAGAAGTGCATGATCAGGGATTTTGGCACCCCTTTTTAACGTGACAGCATCCGGATTGACTCTATCAGATACGTTTATGTGAGGCTACAAAACATGGTGAATGTTTTTTGGTGTATCCAATAGAGCCTGGCTCTATCGGATACACCAAATACACTGCGGCCTTTCCATGGGAGGGAGAGGCTAAGGGCCTCCCCCCTGCGGTCGGCCTCCCACCGGGGACCACCTCAACGTGCATGGTTGTGTCTGTTCCTCTGTCTCCTTGTAGAAGCGTAGGTGGCGGCGATTCCTGAGGGAGGCTCACCCACTGCTGTCCACCTTCACCAGGTATTGCCTTGTGGCCGGTGTGTCAACAGTAACCCTTACACAGTCCCAGTGCCTCATCTCCTGATTCTGTAGGCACACCCACTGGCCTGGGCCGAGAGGGGTGAGATTGTGTGTAGTCTGGTTGAATCTCGTGGCCACTGCTTCCTCAGTGTGGGCCATGGCCTGTTCCCTGCTTCTCAGCATCCTGGCCCATCGCCTGCTGATCCTGTAGTGTTCTTTGGCAGCGGGTATGGAGTCTCTCAGCTGACGTCCCATCAGCAGCTGGGCTGGGGACGCGTTGGTGTTTTGTAGCAGGATGGTGAGGTACTGCAATAAGGCCCTGACGGCAGCATCAAAGTCAAGGGAGCCTCCAGGGCTGGTGTTGTTCCTCAGCAGCCTCTTGGCAGACTTGACTGTTGCCTCTGCTTGGCCACTGGACTGTGGGTAATGGGATGACGACACCCTCAGCTGCACATACCACATGGATAGGAATGCCATTACCCTACTCAGGACGTTCGTACCTCCGTCACAAAACAGGACCTACGGGATACCGAACCTTTTGAACCACTTACGAAAGGCCGTTATGAGCCGTGAACTGGCAGTGCCCCTGGGCAGATGATGCACCTCCAACCAGCTAGTTAACCTGTCTGCATAAGCAATGTGCTCTTACCCCTCCAGCTGGAACAGGTCAGCCACTGTCTGCTGGAAGGGGTACTCAGGTGGGGGTGTTGGCAGCAAGTTTCTCAAACGTTGTGATGGAGAGTTGATTTCGCATACTTGACAGTGCCTCCTCTTCTGCTCCACTTTAGCACCTATGCCGGGCCAGTACTCGCATTGCCTGGCGTGCCTGAACATGGTGTCTCTACCCTGGTGACCTGCGTGGGGGTTGGCTAGGACCGTGCAGCAAAGGGCTGTGGTAATTACAAGTTGCAGGAGCCCCTTGTAGCTGGCATACAGGACAGCATCCCCCTGGCATGACAGGTGCCTCTTCATCCTGTAGTATGGGTGGAGTGCTATCAGCTCCTCGTCCTTTCAGTCGGCCCAGTCCCCGGGGCTCATGTGCTTTTGGAGGAGCCTGTAGTCCTCATCCTGGTGCACTTCCTCTTCCACTTGACTGAGGTCCACGATGGCACCTTCTTCGCCTTCTAAGGCGCAGGCCATTGCTGCCGCGACCGCAGCACAGGTAGCCTAATCTTCTCAAGGGGATATCTTGAGAGTGTGTCTGCTGCACAGTTCGCCTCCCCCTTCAGGTACTTTATGTGAAATGAGTACATTAATGTCTTCTCCTTGAGGTTGAGTATGTGGGGATTGCTGATGTCTTTCAGCTGTTTGTCCTTGAAGATCTTGTTGAGTGTATGGTGGTCTGTGATAAAGGTGAGGTCCGGACAACCCAACAGGAACATGTGTGCCTTTTCAGGCACTATATGAGGCAAGGGCCTCCCCCTTCAACACTGAGTAGTTCTTCTTAGCCAACGTTAGATGGCGGCTGCCGCATAGGGCCAATTTCCAGCCGCCCTTGCAGCACAGGGGGCCTCTCGAGACACACACTGGCAGTACTGCTGCATAACCACAAAACCAATGCCAAGCCAGCTGAAGTTGGTGAACTCTGCTGCGGGCCATGTAGCGTCATAATACTGGAGGCCCTTCGCCCCAAGCTTGCCTATAGCTTCCTTTGTTGACTCAAAGATGGACTAGAGTTGGCCAGCCCATTACACCAAATTCCCTGATGGTTTTTTCAGTAATTCTCTCTTCCCAGTAGTCAGAATATCAGTATGGGTAAAAAAAAAAAAAAAAAGACTTTTGGCCTTTGGTTCCTGTTTTTTTGAAAAGAAAGTAAGTGGATGAAAAATGAAAGAAGACTTGAATAACTGGTATTCTTGGTGGTTAAGGAATACGATGAAGGAGTTGAGAGGTAGGATGGGACTCGAGTGTATGGTTTTGATGAGGAGAGGTAGACTGAGATGATTTGGGCATGTGGAAAGGATGGGAGATGATAATTGGTTGCAGAAAGTGAGACGTGTTAATGTGGGGAGTAGGGTAGCGAAAGGCAGACCGAAAAAGACTTGGGACCAGGTCATTGAGTGTGACCTCAGAGATAAGGGACTAAATAGGGAAGCTGCCAGATAACCGAGTAACATGGAAAGCCGCCATTAGGTGACCAAGGCTGACGCATGCATACATGTTGGAGCCTTCAAAAATGAAACAAAACGAAATATCTCATGATGTCCCCCCCCCCATCCCCGACATAGATGCCAAATGGGCAGCCAACTGTGGATCAGCGTTAACCCCTTGAGGAAGAGAAGTTGATGCTTTTGGGAGAATTTCTTTTTTTACAGTCCTTAGATTTATAGGCTCCAGCACAAAAAATACATTTAGGTTCATTTTTCTAGAACACCTCTCGGATGTATTACCAAAACCCTGACAGTGATGACACTGTGTAACCCAGAATCTATCAAAAGCACTGCATCTAGTAAGATTCACATTGATAGAGTTGCCCTGTCATACGATGGAGGATCTTACCTCTGGCGACATCTTCAAGACAACTGTTTCGGAGTCATTCTTAATTCTTGTGAAGAGAAAGTTGAGAGTACAACCTACAACCTTCATCCACGAGCATTTCAATTTTACAGTTTATACTCAGAATGTCTGAGATGAAGTCAGAATCGCTCAAGGAAGAGAAAAAGCCCGTCACGGTCATTTTGGCAGTATTTTATTTGGCTCTGATATGCAAAAAGTGCCATCAGAGCCAAAATAATCATTCAGTACCCCAACCGTTTCACCTTTGTCCTTTGCTGATGGAAACTTCATTACTAGCCCACAAGCCCTGACCTTAAGGCGGCTATCAACTAGTATAGAGTTAAGCACACCTCTGATGTCTTCAGGTTCCACTTGACTCGTTGGAGTGTCAGCACTGATTTTTGGTTTTACAATTACTACCTGTTGACTACGGATAGCCTATTTCTGGCCATGAGTACTGATCTCTGCCATGCCCCTGGGCAGATCCTTCCCATCCCTCATCAAAGACCCCCGAACAGCATTCGCAAATGACTTGGCCTGGTCTTGGATGACAGCCATGGGTGATGAGACCTTGGTCTCTAGTGCCTCCAGTCTGCTTAAAACCTCCCTGATAGCCTGAAAAATAGGCCCAACTACCCCACCTTCCAGCTTTTTCTTTGTGACTCTTCTTCTTCCACCAACTAAGACCTCATCTGCAGGTACAATGCGTTGTCTACACAGCCTGTGAAAGCCCAGCTGGTGGCTCTTCTTCATGAATGGATAGTCGTTTGCATTCATACTTTCACATGATAAATGAACCCACTTGCAGCAGTAGGCGCACTTCAGTGCTTGTGCACTTTTTGCCACAGTCTTATTGCAGTGTGGGCACTGGTGTTGTTTGCTCGTGATTACGGCAAAAGAAAAGAAAAGAACAAGGCAAAACAAACAACAATAACAACAAAAAGTATATACAATATTACCAAGGATAAACCCGGGTAGCATCGCGGCCTCGTTTGTGTCACCGTAATTTAGAAAAAAAAAACGAAAAACACAAAGAAAAAAAAAAACGATGTCTGCGAGGTCACCACGAGAAGGTGGGGTCCGACTTGACTACCCTCCAAGGAAAGGTAACCCAAACCTAGGTGCCGTAAAAGTACCTGAAATGGAATTATACAAAACCCAATCTGAGCTTTATAGCAGCAGCAAATACGTCACTTAGGCAAGACCTCATTGGTTACAGTACTGCCACAGAGATCTAAAATAGGTCCAGTCCCAGTCCAGTACAGGCTCTAGTCTAAGAGGAGGCATTTACTGGTGGTTCACTTACCAAGGTCCAACATTACACCAGTAACACCACAAGGCTGAGTCCGATGGCCATAAGTCTCATAGAATGCCATGTGGTGCTTCAAATGCTTGGGAGAGAGAGAGCTGGAGTATGAGAGTGTTAGAGAATGATGGCTTGAGAAGTTGTGGGAAAGAGTCTGAGACAGTGTTAGAGTGAAAGTTAGACTCTTCTGGGAAAAAGTCTGAGTGTGTTAGAGAGAGAAAGGTAGACACACAGCTGGTGGGAGAGAGTCTGAGTGGGAAAAGTCTGAGAAAGAATAGGTGTTGAGTGTGTGTGTGTGTGTGTGTGTGTGTGTGTGTGTGTGTGTGTGTGTGAGGGGCTTCTCATTATTTTTACTCATTATACTACCACACATTCATACTGCTTTATATTCTTTCAGTAAAACAAGTCAAAATCCACTATCTCACCCACTCGTTACTCACTCGTCTTCTTTACATTTAGCATCTTCCTCCCATCCCCACTCCTCGTATCCAGTTCATTCACCCCGAAAAATCTTCTCAATAGTTCTTCCTTTCCTCCACTCCTCATTCACTCCCTTTCACTCTCTTCCCCACTCCTCATACACTTTTTATTCAGCTTCTCCCACTCATCCTTCATCCACAGCCTTCTTACCTCTCACCGTCTACATTCACATCTTACCTACTCCTCACCCTCTCTTCGATTCCCCACTCTAATTCACTTGGCATCCACTGTATCCCAAGGGCATGTCATCTGCTTCCGGCTGTCCTGAAACATCCATCCATCATCCATTCCCCATTTCACATCCCTCCTCACCTAACCTAACCTAATTTAATTTAACTAAACCCATATCCTTGAGGTCACATTCAGTGGCCTTGTCCCAGGTCTTTTTTGGTCTGCCTCTCGCAGCTCAACCCTATACGTTCACACAACTCACCTTCCACACCTAACTGTTGTCCTCCATATTGTCAACAAGCACAAACCGTCTCAATTAACCTCTCCTCATCACAGCAAACACCAATACAGTCCCATCCTTCCTCTCAATTTTTCAATCACAGTCCTAGTCCCCCAGTCTTCGCATTCAAGAAAGCACTACATATCCTTCTAATCACTGTCATTTCTGTGCACTTAACATCCTCTTACTTTATTGTCCAGGTCTAACTACCATATAGTATTATGCTCCTAACACATTATGCTGGATGCAAGGATCCTTTAGCACAGCGGGTGAGGCCTCTCAATGTTAGGAGAAGCAGCAGCTCCCTGAACATCCTCCAACCACTCCTTGCCCTAGCCATAGAGCTATAACTCCCGCCCCACCTCCAAAACGTAACCCTCCTGCACACTCAAGAGACCCTCCAGCAAGGTCAAATCTCACACCTGTCAGTCTCTAGATGCTCGCCCCAACAAACCATACACATGAAATCAGCATTATTTCACAGACGACCTCTAATACCACTACATCTCTTATGCACCCACTTATCACACACTCTGCACAATATGGAGTTAACTCCCTCTCCCTTTTGGCAAACTATCAAACCCTCAAGAATTATAATTCACTCTCAGCTACAATACATATTTTTCCTTATCCTTCTCACCCATTACCATCATCAACCCATCATCATCATCACCATCATCATACAACTTACCCGATATCCATCAAATCCCCACGATTTGTCATCTGCTCTCAGTCCTGCTCCTGGCTGTCCAGAAACCCACCCGACCATCATGGGCCACGAAGTGTGGACATCCATTTCGAAGTACCATTTGCCAGTGACTGCATTTGTTTTTCCAAGGCGTTACGGTGCGTTCGGTGGCCAGTCTTGCGTTTGCTGGTTACCTCTGCGGCAGCACCTGGGGTTAAAAAAGAATGTGGGTTATGGTGATGGTGATGATGCCCAAATTAGTAGGAGCAGTGGCCAGTCTTGCATATGCTGGATAGCTTATAGATGGTGATAATGATGATGTTAATTGTCCATAGACATACAGTAAGACTCACAACATGCCTTCAGCCTGATCACCAGCAGGAGCTGGAAAGACGTTAATGATGATGACAGTAATGATGATAATAATGATAATGGTGAATGACTACAGACACACAGCCCACATTCAGCCTGATTGCCAGTGGGAGCCACCAAGATGTATTTATAGTCAGTCAGTGCTCATATGGTCTCAAAAGCAGTATCCTTGTTTGCTTTCCTAATGGCACCGTCCGCATTGCCACAGCTGGCCAGGAAGGTGAGCGGAAGGTAGAAAATGACAGAAAATAGAAGGAAGGATGATGAAGACACAGTAAACAGGAAGGAAAGAAGACACAAATTAGGAGGAGGGAACAAGATAAAGATGGAGACAGAAAAGAAACAGGGAGGAACACTGATGAGAGTAGGAAAACCTCCTAAAACAACAGTCATACCTCCAGCCTGATCGCCAGTGGGAGCTTCATGAATGGAGTCATATACAAGGTACATGCAGCGTTTGAATGGTCTCTGATGCAGTATCTCTGTTGGCCTTCGCAATGGCATCATCCACGTTGCTATAGCCGGCCAAGTGGGGTGAGCGGTGTATGTCTGGGTCTTCATTAAGTCTGTAAGCTCAACCCTGCTGGATGCGTTCACTGGTCCATATTTTGTGCGTGTTCTCTGCTAGCTGGTCCACAAGTTCGCTGAGTCTTGACGTTAGACTCACCTGTAATATATAAAGACAGATGTGGTAAATAAGATTGGTGGGAGGGACACACACAAACAAAATTTAATGGCCACGTGTTGGATGCATACACTTGCCTCAATGTTGTGTACATTTTCCACTAGTTGATCTACTAATCCATCAAGCTTGGGTATCAAAGTCTGCTGTAACACAGAAAAAGACATATCAGGCACTCCAAGGAGGAACTGCGAAGGCACTACAATTGAAATAGAAAGAAATGGAGGATAAAATATGATATTCTGGACACATGTGCCTTTCCCGTTCCCTCACAAAGAGCTTCATATCATTTTTGTGATGCTACTCTGTGGAGCATCTCCAAAGATGCTATGGGGGAACAAAAAAAAAAAAAAAGGAAAACTGTTTAACCTTAATTTTCTTGGCTTATTAATCCTGCAAAGCAGTATGGTATCATTTTTGACAATGCAAGATTCAGGCTGTCTGTGTGTGCATGCCTTAACTCCTCCTAGGCTTTTTAATGTACCTGAATGAAACTTACAGGTGAATTCAGCTGGTTACTAGGAAGGTTTTCCACTATATGCAGTTTTGTAACCATGATTTTTAGGGGGTCGGCCACCCTCATCTACTTAAAAATTAGCTGAAATAATGAAAAGAGGGCAGATATGACTCTAATTCTAGAATATGTTGTACAATGGACTCTCATGGGTAATGCAGTATTTGGGGATGTGACCCCCTTCACTGATTCTTGGAGGTCAGCTGCCCTTCCCAAAATAAAAACGATCAGAACTAGGAGCAAGTGAGCACGAGGATTTCACTGACACTTTTCAGGTCAGTTTGGTTCCTTGATAGTGTCTTCCACTATACAATGTTTTCCATCATTACGTTTAGCGGAAATCAGACCCTCACCAAATAAAAATTCTAAAAAGTAGAGAAAGGACGATATATATGGCTTTGATATCTTAGTACAAGTTGCATAACAGACTCTCATCTGTAATGTGACACTTGGGAAGCGTGATCCCCAAGTAAGTCTTGGGGGGGGGGGGGCGGGAGATGTCAACTCACTCCCCCAAACAAAAACTATAAGAAATAGGAGAATGATTTGAACAAAACTTCCCCGTAGTGAATTTGACTGGTTACTCCGAAGGTCTTCCACTATGTGCAATTTTTCAGCCATGATTTTTAGGTGGCTCCCCCACCCCTCACCAAATCTTATATTCTCAGAAATGGTGAAGGAGGGCAGATATTGGTTGGTAATTAAGTACATGTCGGGGTGATTCATTATCCCTTTGTTAGTATTCTTTTTTCTTGGGTCATTTCTTATGGTTTGTTTAATACGATATAACTATTTGTCAGATTTCCGTTCATGCACTTGGGTTCTGAGTAGAAGCTGTGAATAAACAAGGAAATCATGCATCAGTGCTGGGGTTTCGGATTTATCATGAAAGATTTATAGAAGGTAGATAATTGTAGACATCTGTGGTAGATGGGGGTGCACATCATCCACTCACTCAATGTAGGGATGCCATATGGTTTCTACATTAAGCTGCATGCCAAATGGTTTCCTGAAGCCAGGAAACCATTTACTACGCTGGGTGGTAACCATATAACCGGGGTTTTAGGCCGGGTTAGTGTACCCCAGATTCCCCTATCTAAAATCGCTTAATCATGGCAAAAGTTTCGGAGAGCCTCAGAGGGCTCAGTACCTGTCCAGGGTCCCAACCAAATGGGTAGATTCGTATGGCTATGTGGAATGTGAGATGTATGAATAAGGAGAGCAAGAGGGTGGAAGTGGTGATGTGTTCAAGAGTGTTAGATATGGCGTGATGGCATAGTGTGAAACAAAGATAAAAGGGTGTGAAATGGATTGATTGATTGATTGAATATAATTAAAATCTGGCGGCGCAACTGCCAGGGTCGTATGCCCCGGACAACAAGGTAAAAAACGCCACAAAAGGTATGCACATTTTCAAAATAAAGTTAATACAATTACTACAAATAAAACATGAAAAATAGCATAGTTTATTAAATACCAATTACTTATAAATGTTGAAGGAGGCCCGCCTCCTCAAGAAAACTAAAAACATCAATAAAATCGCTGGAGGCTCCACCAAGCATCGAAGACAGACAGTAGGCACCATCAGCCCCCTTATGTCTACGGAGGAATCTCTGAC
The DNA here is from genome assembly GCA_018397915.1 of Birgus latro. NCBI lineage: Eukaryota > Metazoa > Arthropoda > Malacostraca > Decapoda > Coenobitidae > Birgus > Birgus latro. The sequence continues at coordinate 12,913 of JAGKTI010014372.1, forward strand.
GTAGGTCCCCCAGACTTGGACACTCGACCAGCAACTGACGGACAGTAAGGGGAACAAGGCAATCATCACAGCACGGTTGATCGAGCATGAATGGGAGAGGAAGATGCAATGAAGGAGTTGCTTTCTTGATGGATGAGGTGTGGCAGAGTGGAATGAGAGATTACAAATGTGTCAGCTCGAGATGTATGTATGTCAAGGTCAAGTTTGAGAAGGTGAAAGTGGCTGTGATTGTAGCGTATGCACCGTGTGATGACAGGAGTCGGGGAAAGACAGGTTTTGGGATGAGCTGGACGAAGCAGTGGGAGAAATGCCCAGGAGCTATAAAGTGATTGTAATGGGCGAAATGAATGGAAGAGGAGGCACTGGTCCTGAGGATGACATAATGGGTTGTAACGGAGTACCAGGAGAAAATGATAATGGGAAGTGACTGAAGGATTTGTGTCAGGAAAGGAGGTCGTGCATTTGCAACTCTTATTTCAAACATAAAGATGCACATGGTATAGAGGGAAAGTGGATCGTGTTGAAAGGAGCCAGACTGATTACGTACCGATACTTGTTGAGAGGTCGATGCTGGGAATAGTTGCTGATACGAGGGCTGTGAGAGGACGCTGTGGAGGTCTGCCAGATCATATGATAGTGGTTTGCAAGATCAAGCTGAGAGGATTGAGGTGAACCAGGAGAGAGAGGAACAGTCAGGGAGAAAGACTGAAAGTTGAGAAGCTGAGGATCAAAGAAATGGCAGATGGATACAGGACCAAAGTAGGGGAGGAGTTAGAATCAGCGAACTGGAATAAAATGGATCTAGACAGCCTGTGGAATGCATATAGGGATTGCTTAGTTAGGAATGCTAAAGCGGTGTGTGGTGTGACAAGAGTAACAACAAAGAAGAAAGGTACGGCATGGTTGGGATGAAGAGGTTAAGAGAGCAGTGGAGGAAAAGAGGAAGAAGTGGCTAGAGTGGTTATACGACAGGGGTTCAACTGAAATAAATGAATATACTGAGAGCAAGAAGCACGTAACGAGACTAGTAAAGAGGAAAAAGAAGGAGGTAAATGATGATCAAGGAAAAAAAATGAATGCAAGTTACTCTGAAAATAGGAAGTTATTCTGGAAAGAGGTGCGGAAATATAGACGTGACAGCGAAAAGAAATGTGAAAATGTGAAGGATGTAAGTGGTAGATTATTAACCCATGGGGACGAAGGAAGGACCAAATGGAAAGTGTATTTTGAAACCCTAATGAATGGGAATAGAGACAGCAGAGCGGCTGTAAACATGATTGGTTTTGGGGGTGTGCAGAGAAGGAATGGAGTGCCAGGAGACGTGACTCTCGCACAGGTGAAGAACGTTATGAAGCGACTGAGAAATGGGAAAGCAGTTGGGGTTGATGAGGTGTATGCAGAGATGATAAGTGTAATGGAGAGAACGGAATGAAGTGCTTGTTGGAGATATGTAAGAAGGCATGGATGAGTGAAACTGTGCCAGCAGAGTGAAAAAAAGGCTGTCATTGTACCCTTATACAAGAGTTAAGGAGAGCGAACTGAGTGCGAGAATTATCGTGGTGTAAATGTATTGAGTGGGGTACTGAAGGTATATGGAAGAATTATTATACAGAAAGTAAAAGAGGTATCAGAAGTCCTAGTGAGTGATGAACAGGGTGGTTTTAGGAGTGGCACAGGATATGTGGATCAAATATTTACAGTAAGACAGATAGTGGAGAAGGCTTGTGAGAAGGACCATAAGGTGTTCACACGACATTCATGGTTCTGGGAAAAGCATACGACAAAGTAGACAGAGAAGGATTGTGGAAGGTTTTGCGCATCTATGGTGTAGAGGGTAAGCTGCTAGGTGCCGTCAAGAGTTTTTATAATGGTAGTGAAGCATGTGTAACGGGAAATGGGCATCTAAGTGAATGGTTCACGATCGGTGTGGGCGTGGGACAAGCTTGTGTGATGTCCCCATGGTTGTTCAATATATATATGGATGGGGTGATGAGAGAAGTAAAAACACGAGTAATGGAGAGAGGGATGGCGTTGGTAATGAATGATGATGGATGGAATATCTCAAGTGTGTTGTATGCTGATGATGCAGTACTACTTGCAAATACCGGGCAAGAACTTGGTAGACTAGTGCAGAGTTTTGCTGATGTCTGTGAGCGTCGTGCCTTCAAAGTAGATATAGAAAAGAGTAAAGTGATGATTATTGAGAGAGAATGTGAATCCCAGTGTGATGTCACAGTGAATGGAGAGAGACTGGATTTGGTGAGAGAGTTTAATTTTTTTTTTTTATGTGTCCGACTCTGGGCATAGGCTTTACAGCCTGCTATCAAGGCCCAGTCGTCCTCCTACATACCATACACCTCTACATGTCACCACTTCGGCGCTTAACACCCACCGTCCATATTGAATACATGCTAGGGCTGTCTCATACAGGACTGGTGTATTGGTATTAGCGGGGTTATTTTTACGACATGTCGGCGGGTCTTCTGGTAGATCAGTAATGCCTGATTTAATGAAATTCAAATCCTTAAACTGTTCCCTGCACCAGCGAGGATTCGAACCTGGGTCCCACGGGACTGCAAGCCAACTCTCTACCGATCGAGCTACCGCCTCCCCTAAATACTTGGGCACAGTGATAGAAAAGAGACGAAAATGTGCAAAAGGAGTTGAAAGTAGAGTGACACAAGGAAGGAAAGTAGCTCGTGCTATGAAGGCCTTGATAAGAAACAGAGGCTTGAGTGCTGCAGCTGCACAAGGTTTACATGAAGGAGTGTTAGTGCCACCTCTAACATATGGATGTGAAACCACTGTGTGGCATGAAAATGAAAAGTCAAGAGTAAGGGCAGTGGAGATGGGACTGCTGAGGAATGTATGTGAAGTTCAGATAGTGGATAGGATACGAAACAATATGATTCGAGAAAGATGTGGAGTTAGGAAGTCTGTGGACACCAGAATCGAGGAGAGTGTACTGAGATGGTATCGTCATGTGGAGAGCATGGATAATAATAGAGTGGTGGAAAAGGTATATCTGAGCGAATCTGAAGGAGGGAGGAGGCGGAGTAGACCAAGTAAAACGTGGAAGAATGTGGTGGATGAATGTGTGAGGAGGAGAGGTATGGAAGTTGGTGAGGTTAAGGGACTGACAAGAGATCGAGCTGGCTGGATGAATACTGTGAGCAAAAATGCATGATCAGGGATTTGGCACCCCTTTTTAACGTGACAGCATCCGGATTGACTCATTCAGATACGTTTATATGAAGCTACAGAATGTGGTGAATGTTTTTGGCGTACCAGATAGAGCCAGGATTCCAGGGGATTGAATGATAAGTGAATGGAATTGTGGCCCATTGGACTGGATAAACTTAGGCTGTCTGGATGTGCTACTCCTCACCCTGCCCTAATGTGGGAAAGGAGATCCTTATGATGATGATGAAGATAACTGTGTTTAAGTTACAGGTTACTGTCTTGTTCTTGTTGTGTATAGTATTAAGAGAACCTTAACCCGTACCGTGCTGAGCAAAAAAGTAAACCGATACCCCTCCACGCCAGCCGATTTTGGATGTTTTTTCTGGCTAAATGGGCTTAATACATCAATATAAGATCCCTGGCACTAATAAAAGTAATCACTAAAGCCAGATAGTTAGCTGAATCGAGTCAGGGTGGTGTCACTGCCTCTGTAATCTTCAAGGTTACTGAGAGAGCAAAGTGGCTGAGAGCTTGTGATCCGAGTTTGGATTTTTTTTCTTGGCTAAATGGGCTTAATACATCAATATAGGATCCCTGGCACTAATAAAAGTAATCAGAGTCAGAAAGTTGGTTGAACGGAGTCAGATTGGTTCCACTCTAGGCGGTAGCTCGATCGGTAGAGAGTTGGCTTGCGGTCCCGTGGGACCCAGGTTCGAATCCTCGCTGGTGCAGGGAACAATTTAAGGATTTGAATTTCATTAAATCAGGCTTTACTGATCTACCAGAAGACCCGCCGACATGTCGTAAAAATGACCCCGCTAATACCAATACACCAGTCCTGTATGAGACAGCCCTAGCATGTATTCAATATGGACGGTGGGTGTTAAGCGCCGATGTGGTGACGTGTAGATTGTAGGAGGACGACTGGGCCTTGATAGCAGGCTGTGAAGCCTATGCCCAGAGTCGGACACATAAAAAAAACAAAAAAAAAACTCTACCTCTGAAATCTTTGAGGTTACTGAGAGAGCAGAGCATCTGCGAGCTTGTGAACCGATTTTGGATTATTTCGGTGGGTAAATGGGCTTAATACATCAAAATAGGATCCCTGGCAATAATAAAAGTAATCACCAAAGTCAGAAAGTTGGCTGAAATCGAGTCAGGTTGGTGCCACTCGACCTCTGAAATCTTCAAGGTTACTGACAGAGCAGAGCAGCTGTGGGCCCGTCAAGACTCACTCGCCTCTCGAGCGCTAAATCAGTACTGGAAGCGTAGTGGAGAAATGTCAGAAGTCACTCAATACGTTATTACCTTCCAGTTTCCTAGGTCGCTTGCAATGTCTTCTCAGTACTGCAGGACGTAGATCTACATCACCAGCATTTTTGAATGGGACATAATTCTATGTCGCTAGCATGGTATGGGTTAATATCAATATTTATGGAGATAAATTAATGCATTTTTATACTCAAGTCCGTACAGTTCATAAGACTTTGAATATCAGGCTGATTCGTTGGTTCGATGAACCAACCCACCCAGCAACATAGTTGATGAGGTGGGCAGGCTTCGTGGAAACAAGATGAAATACAGAGTCTTCTGTAGCAGACAAGACTGTATGTCCCTGAGCTGCTTTGTCCCTATGTGTGGACTTTACTTTGAAAAGTCCAAGCTTTGCATGGAGTCCCCTCCATGATAAGAATCGTGTTTTCTGCATACCGTATCTATATATATGTATATACATCTTAGCAAAGTAAAAAAAAAAAAAGAACAAAGGTGGACTCGTTTCTCTCCACCACCACACTAGTCTCCCATTACAACTTGACAGTTCATATTATACAATGAACTCTCATCCAAAATGCAGTGTTTAGGGAGTCTGACTCCCCAGTGATTTGAGGGGTCATCCCTCCTCTCAAAAATAAATATGATCAGAAACGTGGGACCGTGAAGACATTGTTTTTAAAGAATTTTGCATACATACTGCAGGACTGGGTATACAGTTTTCATGATTTTTCTGAATTCACAGGAAGAAATTGCTCATCTGCTTTATTAATTTGGCACTCCCCGGGGCACCTCACATTATGAAGTGGTAAACAGGACCATGGTTCAGTACAGTGAAGGGTAGATGGAAAGTTGAACACTTACATAATGACAACCAACTGTAGTAACTTTAATGTCAGTAGTGCAAGTTACATTGTACTGCTCATCTGGGAGAGATCAAGGGGCTGTGGCCTGTACCCGCTGGACTGCAGGAAGGGGTCGTTAAGCACGCAAAAAGAACGGATATGGCTCTATGGTTTGCCCAGTGTGATATGGTAACCCAGTGCCAAGACTTTCTTTCGAAGGGAGAGAAAATATATAGCAAAACCTCGATATAACAGACTTCAATAGACCGTAATTCACTTTTATCGGAATTTAGGAGCTACCAGACTAAATTCTTTTTACAGGCATACCCTGGTTAAACGATGCAATCGGTTAAGTAAAAACCCATCGCTAGGCAGGGTATTGTCTCAAGGGGTAGATTTAGCATGTAAAATTGAGCCTTGTGTTTCCCCCCCAACCAAATCCTAAGCCCACCCAGATGAGTCCAAGAACAAGTTTCTAGCTAACCTAAACCCCAAAATAGCTTTAACACAAGCTAAACTGAGCCTAAAAGCAGTTTACAGCCCAACCAACCCAAAATTAAATCGGGTAATCATCAAAAATAAGTTTGGAAAATAAATGAGATACCAAAGTTTATCCAACTGAATGAGCCACAATCCCATTCACTCACCATTCAAGTCCCTGGAATAAATTCATAATAAAAAACAAAAAAGCTAAAAAAAGAAAAAAAATACCTTCCAAGATATAGCGTCTGATTAACAGCACTCCATTTCCTTGCACGTAGGAGGGAAATGAGAAGCAGTGGCTGGCTTCAGTGATAGGCAGGGTCTCGAAATATAGGCCTGTTCCTGACTGTGGTCCAGTGGATCTGATGCATGTGAGGGGACCTACAGAAAAAAATCATATTAGTCAGAGAATGCATGACTGACTAGGAAAGTATGAGGTGGAGTTGGGACATCAAGGTTGAAACTAAGGGACTGGGTGGAAAGGTAGCTAAGGAAAGGGTGTGTGAGTTGGAGACAGGGCAGCTAAACAGTAGGCAAGATGATGACATAAAGGTGATTTTTTGTGGAATATAGTCTGTTTGTTTTCATCCGATAAAGATTTGTAACCTTTTTCACTCAGTTGATGGCCAAGTGTGGTCAGGCTTGAGAGTTGATTTGACAAGTAGCTAAGGAGACTCATTCCTTCCTGAAAACTAAAGCTTTTCAAATTTCATGCAACCATGACTTACAAGTCACCCTATGGAAGTGGCTCAGTTCTGCCAGTGGAAAACAAGTTGACCATAATATTTTTTTATTTCATCCACTTATCCATTACCCAATCAGATGAAGTGCTTCTCCATGGTTCTCACAGCTGTAATTTAGGTCTTTGAACCTGTGGAAGGATAATCATAAACTACCCTGGGATGTAAGGTCACTGCATCATCCAGGTTACCACAGTTACCTCCACTGGGTGTTGCCCTAGGTACACAAGCTAAAAAAAAAAAGTATCAGCGGACTATCTGTATGAAACATTATATCTCCACAGAAGGAAAGACATTAAAATATTAGTGGCCGGCCTGCCACACGCTGGTAGCCCAGTTGTTAAATGCATGCCATATATTGCCAGCCAGTGAATGTATGTGCACCGACACTTTTATTTTACCTTTTATACCTGCCAGCCACCAAAGGAGCGATGGACACCTGAGTCAAGTTCTAGCAGCTGCCCACACCAAAATTTGAACCTTGGTGTTAACAGGCCAGCAGTTTGTAGCTAACAGTGCTAACCACGTAGCCACCACAGTGAATCACAACATACTACAACAAGTAATCTTCAGTTACTGGTATAGTCAGCCAAAAAAGTCGTGTCGTCGTTCCGAACCCCGTAAATATTCGAACAGATAAGTGAAGCAGCAGGGATAGCTTCACAAGTCTGGCAACTGTGTCAGACCAGGCGGTGGTGGGGGTGAATGGTTTGGAGGTGGAAATGGGGTAGTGGAGGATGTGTATGCTGTTGTTATGACCTCCGCCAAGGAAGTTGGAGGAAGTTATACATTCACTTATGTTTGTCTGTCTGTCTGTCTGTCTGTCGGTTTGACCAGATGATATCTCCAAAAGTTCTCAATGAATTTCAATGAAATTTTGTAGAAGGGTGGGCCATGGCCAAGAAAGAATTGATCACATATGGGGGCGGATCAGGATCCGCATCGGGATCCTATATTCATGGATCCGGATCAGCATCGGGATCCTATATTCATGGATCCGGATCCGGATCCTTTTTAATGTTAATGGCATTGGCGCAGGTATGTGTTTTCTGAGAGCTAAATGTGATATTACACCTGATGTAATTCCTGTGAATAGTCAAATATATCGTCATCCTGAAATAATTCCTAGAACGTGTAGCCAAACAAGCATTAGCAGAAATTACGAGGTGCTATCCCGCCCCCTCCTCACCTTACTGCCACACCCCCTCCGTCGGGTATCAACTAGCCACATAACATCGGAATAAAGGACAGACAGCTATGTCTGCGTTTTCGTGGACTTTAAGTCCTGACGCAGGTGTGGAACACAAAAGTTAGGTCTCTGTTGGTAGTTCTGTAATTCCCTCCATCTTTCCTCTTCCCTACCCCTATTGCACTCCTGCCTAGCCACTAGAAACCCTGCCCCTTGTTAATGGAGTAACCCTCGCCCCCCAACACTGTTTCTGTCTGTCTGTCTGTCTCAAGTAAGAGGTACAGAGTAAACTATCCTGGAAAGGGTTATCGTTGCGGAGTAGGAGAATTTCTGAATCGTAGAGGAGAGGCCCAGAGTCGATCCTCAGCTAGGCCATGAACGGGATTTCAATAACCACCTCATAATAGCAGCGTGTTATTCGATGAACAGATTCGTTTTCACACCATTAAACTAAACACCAACCAATTAGACTATTCAGGAAACTAACATCTTTATGGATCTTTAAGTAAGGTATATGTGTAATGGCTAAGGAACCTTGTAAATATTTTATATAAAGGGAATCACCAAATACAAGCAATATCATTGGTGTCCCTTATAATTCAGAACTGTAATATCACATTATTGTATTGGTATTTAAACTAAAACACTCTCGACCAAAGTTGTCCATAGGACAATAACTTGAAAGATCGTATATATTTTTAGAACAAGGATGTCCTCCAAGGAGATTAGATTTATACTCTTGGACACTGGTTTTGTAGAGCTATTACGTGTTAAACAAGCAGTTGCAAGGTTCCAGGTTCGATTATCACCTTGTGCGACAGTGAGAGGATATTTTTGGTTTACCTTGTAACACATCCTTAATCTAAGGGCACTGTAGACATCACTGTATGCATAAACCGTGGCATATATTTCTGGCAAGTTATTTTGTTCCTAAATATTATTTTATCTATTTTGCATCAGTATACTCCTTATCATTTATATTTCTCAACAGCCTTTCATGCTGTGAATATGGTATGCAAATGCTGGAGTTTGTTACATATTATCGAATTCTCTATTCTTTCTCCTACGAGAGAGAACGATATCAGTTTGGTTAAATCAAGCTTAGCGATTCA
>JAGKTI010014373.1:0-10591 GCA_018397915.1 Birgus latro
AGTTTGCTCAACAGAACAAATATATATATATGTACTGGCATTGTTAACCCATTGATTCAGCTGACTGCTTTATTCATCTCATTTCAGAAAATTTTATTCAGCCTAGGTAGAGATATGCAGTTGTTGTGAAAGGGTTGATGAAGACTGCCTTAAATAAATTTTTGGCAAACACTCAAAAGGCTGAAGATATTATCAGGAAATAGCAAGCATAAACTAGTTAGGAATTCTGATTATATAGTAGGAAGTAGGGTTAGGATGGTGGTTAGTAGGAGGAAGGGGGAAGGGAGAGGAAGAGGTTGAGATGATGATGACAATTGCAGTGGCTAAAGTATGTTGTGTTTCTTTGCAGGTGGGGAGGGTGAGCAGAGAGACAAGGAACAGGTGCAAGATGTGGAAGATCAGGATGTGAGCTAATGTGGCAGTGGCGGCGGTGGCCCTTAAACCTCCCCTCCTTTCTCTCTCTTGTGGTCCTTCTCTCTTCATCTCTACACCACCACACCACCACCACCACCACCACCACCACCTTCCTCTACCACCACCACCACCACCTCCACCACCACCCCTTCACTCAGCGGAGCTCCACCTACTTACCACTACCACCGACTTCTCTCTCCACCACTGCCAAGGACATGTATGTCAGCTCCACCGATCAAATCTGCCACAGAGAGAAGAAACCCAAGCTTCTGCTGATGCGTTGTAGACTTGCATTTTTTTTCGTGTGATACTTATTATTAAAAAAAAAATTTTTTTTTTTTTTTTTTAAGGTGTATGTTGGCAAAAGTAATGCCTGCAACCATTTTTCTAGGTGTACCTTGGTGTTTTAAGACTTATCAACGACATTCCTCAATTTGTCGTTGGCTTAACATTCCCGGCGCGAGTCTACCTGGAGTTCTGCTGGTGTGGCAGGGGAGTCGACACCATCATTCCAAAACTTAACCTTTTTTATATATATTTTGTCCTTAGGTGTAATTCTCCTCCATTTTTTAATTATTTTTTTATAAGATATTATACCACTGTTTTTGAAAATAGGCCATTGCATCATTTGTTATGTATTTATTAATGATATTGGTACTTGATAAGAAATTTATATATTAGGTAGGCTAATTATTTTTTATGGAGATTATTTTTTCCCCCCCTTGTATATTTTCTTCCATGTGGCCTTAAATTAAGGCCAGAGGTTCCGTCGGTTTTCTCCCTCGTTGGTGTTCGGTGTCTGACGTGGATAATATAATTTTGTTTGTATCCCAGCTCAATGTTGTTAACTGGTGACCAAAGGGGGTGAGTGAGCAAGTTGCAAGAGGGTTACATCAGAATCCAGCACCACCCGGTCCCCTCTTCCCTGTCCTTTCTTGTGTCCTTGAGATTAATGTCTGCTCGATCATTTCCCCCCTGCTTTTGTTTCGCTCACGTCCCTCTTACCGCTGCTCTAAGATGTCCCTGGTTGAAAAGTATAATGAAAGTTTGACTCGGACCTCAGAGTAGCCTCTTTTATCAGAGGATAGTGAGAGGTTTGGGTTGAATTTGCTACATAATCCAGGGACCCTAGTTCCTCTGCCTCAGATTGGCCCAGCTAGCACTTGCATTCCTTAGTGTAATAATTTTTAACTAAGACCACATCCTGGCACTTTCCTGTCAAGCTTGGGGTAGAGCAGTCACATGAGACAAAGGCAGTTGCTGCATATTTATTGCAAGAAAACAAGTTGACTGTGTATTTTGGTGTGCTCGTTAGGGTTTAATATTTTTGGTAAGAGTTGTTAGTGGACCTTGGAACCATTGTTCTGACCTTATTTATATGTTGCAGTATATTCTATTGCAGTGCTGTGAGTTAAAAAAGTAGTTGGGAGAATTCAGCAAGAGAAATTCGGGTTTATAAAAATTAGTGGTCTTAAGGGCTTTAATTGTTTATGGTATTGCATTGTTGCCGGCACACAGAGGGTATGCTGTAAGAGGAAATGTGCTGGGTCGTGTCTGTTTGTTGTGTAACTTAGACGGTAGTAATGAAATTAACCAAAAGTTTACCTGTTGTATACTTTGCCCATCTGTTTATACCCACTTAACGATGTAGTCTTAAGTTCCATCCTCCCTGTCAGTCACACCACCCCAGATTACCTTCTTTAATAAAATTATCTGTGGTTAATGGAGTGTACTTAGGTTTGTTACATAGCAACTTTGTTTCTGCACAAGTAGGTACCCCCCCCCCCTTCCTCCCTTCCCTTACATGTCATGATGCTGAGAAACTTTTTGTAAGTGTAGATGATGCTTCTTACCAAGGTAGCTCAGTGGGAGGGTTAATGTCAATACTACTCGCCTTGTCTGTTGGTCAGTAGGGGAGGACGAGGGATGGATGGTAGTGTTGGGAGGTAGTACTGAGTTGTCTTAACACCTAAATTCTCATTCTGTGGCCCATCTAACTTCAAAATCTTGCTCTTCATTTTCCACTTGTCATCCCTCGCCGTATCCTGTACTTCCATCAGTCCTACCACTTGCTTTGTGGACAATGGGAAGCTTATTCCCCACGCAGCCAAATAAGGTACTGTCAGAGTTCTTTTAACACAAGAGGTTGGCTTTCAAAGCAACTCCGCACATCACGGACAGGTCTTCTACCATCCATTTGCTTTTCTTTTCCATGCACACGATCTTTCCATTTCTTTCTAACCCTTCTCCCACATTCTATGGTATTTTTTTGCCTCCTTGTCTTTTCACCACTCACTGACTGCACTTAAAGCAGCTTCCTTGTCCCTCCCTCCCTCTTTCTTGCTAAAGTATGCCAACCACCCCACTGTCCTTCCTCCCATACCACCTGGCCACCTGTCCTTCTCTACCACTTACCACCCCTCACCCACACTTCGTGCCCACCCTTCTATCCCCATGTGGGTCACTCCTAGTTGCAGGTACTGTAGGCTAATAGCTTGGCCCCTTGTGGCTTCTTTCGTGTCTAGTATTTGTGTCGCAACTTGGGGTGGAAAAAAATATTGTCATTTTCTTTTATTAATTTTATCCGAGTGCATCAAACTCTCCCACACTCGGAGGCGCAACATGCGTCACATCTTGTGCTTTGTCAAACCTTGAATGATCACAAACATTTTTTGGTGTCTCCAGTGTATGGGTGAGCAGAGGAATACGTTTTTCACAACTTCTCAGTCATTAAGTGTTTTTATTGTGGTCAGCGTGAGGTGACTACAATACCAATAAGGTTGGTGGATTCTGCAGAGATTATTATCATTTGAGAGGCCAGCTGGTTTTGAGCTCCATGATGGTGCTTCAGTAAGGCTCCTATTATAATTATTATTATTTTTCCAATGTTGCGAGGGAACAAGTCCTTACTGATGTGCTTGTCTCGCAGGAGCTCTGCACCGCTGGGTTGCCACACAACACGTTACTTTAACCCCCAGACATTCCAAGAGAGCAACTTGATTTTATTTTTGAAGGTCACTCTTTCTGAAACTCCATTGAATGTGTGAGCTCCCCTTGACAAACTATAGCCAAGCAAAGTGTTAAAGTAATGAAGCTTAGTATGTAAGTTTCTTAAAACCAGCAATCTCATTTTCCCAGCATAAGTTTGCGTAGGGGGGCAAAACGCTCTTGGCTGGAGTTTTTGCCAGGGTAGCCAGTGTGTTTATCGTAGTGGTTCACCTCAACGCAAGCCAAGTGATGAGTGGCTGGTCCCTGAGTCATACTCTCATCAGTTAAGGAGGCTTTCCAGCACGTTCTAAACGAGTTTATTTTCTGTATGTGGTACAGCAATTCCTGTATGACATTATGTAATCCATATTGATGTAAAAAATGTGAATAACTTGCAGGAAGAATAAGCTGTAATACACAAAATAGTCTCAAGGAAGCATTGTCAGAAGGCCTCCTATGCTGATAAGAATATGGATGCTTGTGACTGCTACACCCGGGCCACACTGCACTGTCAGTCCCGCCCCGCAGTTCTTGGTGCTAGCTAGCTGATTTCTTGCCTCCCATGGCTCTCTATCATGGCAATAAGAATCCTGGAAATTTAATGACTGCAATACTTTATAACACTAATTAGATCAAAATTTTTTAATGTAGCAAAGTCCTGTGTTAAATTTAATTAGTTATAAACAGCCGCTTGTTAAATTATCTTAGCAAATTATTTGAGTTATATAAATGTAGCAGCAAATTTAGATTGGGTCCAGTGATATGGAGGGAGCTGTGCCAGACCCCACCACTCAGCTGTAGAGGCTTATGGTAGGTTTGGCTTCAGTTTGTCGCTGGATTAGTCTTGCTCGGGTTTGTCACAAAAACAAATTCAAATCGTCAGGCAGCAACAGCAGCAGCAGCAGTGGAAAAGAAATGAACTGTGTCGTAGATTTAGAACATAAAAATAGACCCCTAAATTACAGTCAGCCATTGGTATTATTGTAATGCTGTATTTTTTACTACTACCATTATTACTCATAAATGCTATACACCAAGAGTTGTGAATCTTGCTAGAATGTGCCCCTCTATGTACATACCAAATTGTGATAGGCAAAGCACATGTGTCAATGCACTTGCATGTCAAAAGTGTTTGATTAAACCTCATATTCTCTACTTTGGGTGTTTCTTATCCTCCATGCCGAGTTTATATCATCCATAAAACTTTATTTGTTGCTTTGGTAACGTTGTTGCAGATGTACGGAATAAAGACTGAAAATCCTCCATAGTGTTTATTACATCCAACACCATGACTATGGAGAGGAGTATGGACTGCTGCTAGGAAGATTCTGGGGGAGATATAATATGTGTTAGGTGTTCCTTATGTTTATAACACCCACAGTACATTACAAACAGTTCATTTAGGTTGTGATGGTAACATCAGCTGGTGCCTGGGAGAACTGTAGGGCCTCAGCATGCGGACAGTAGTAAATTGCCTGGCGTGAAACAACTTCAAATAGGGGACACGGTGTCTCAGAGGTAGAGCATCGAGCTCGGGACCGGGGGGTCGCGAGTTCGAGCCGCGCCCGGGACTGCCGTGCTGGGAGGGGTAACGCCCTCCTGTTACCTAGTGGGGCTATGTGATCTCATTGTAAGGTCTAGCTCGGGGATTCTTTAATCCTTTTTAAACAACTCCAAATGAGACCCAAAGGGGTAAAACTGGTGTGGAATACAGAATATACAGTACTTCTGTGTGAAGGGGAAAGTCATACCTATTGAGGTTCCTTGTGTGATAAAAAGGTGAGGATTTAACTTTATTGAGAGTTTCTTATTCCTTGTTATGAAGTGAAAGCAAAGCAGAGAGGTTTCTGCGTCACTGGAGCAAAACTGCTTGCTTCTTGATTCCTCCCCCTCTCCTTCATATATCATGTATGGTAAACATACAGTTTAAGCAGCAGAAACACCTTGTCAAATCAGGTTTTCATGATAGTCTTTTATATTTGTCTGGTTATTTTTGGGTTGGTAAATGACTTATCAGATAGGTAAATAAGCTACAGAACGTGATTTTTTTTTTTTTCCCCCATCATGGAACTAGGATTCCGTGGGCTTGAATGATGAGTGAATGGAAGCGTGGCCCATTGAACTGGGCACTCTTAAGCTGTCTGGACGTTGCTACTGCTCACCCTGCCCTAGGATGAGAAAGGAGGTCCGGTGTCGTTTGCACGTGGTGTCATTGTTATGCTACGTATTTGTGGGTCGGTTTCTCGCCCTCAAATACGCAGGCTACAGCGGGTCCCTATTCTAGACCGGGAGGTAACTCCAAAGTGTAGGACTGGACACAAAAACAAGACAGTAAGTATTACACACATGTATTCCAGATATTTTCCAAAGAACAATAGTACATCACAAATATATTACAACTGGGTTGGTCGGGGATAGGTTAACTCTTTACACAAATGGAATCTGTCACTATACCGACTGGTAGAAGTATGGTACTATTTACCCAACACTTATGGCACATACAATATACTTATAATTTCAGACACAGGAATGAATTTACTATAATTTCCTAAACCTGTATAGCACTGGACGGCACTGTATATGAGTTACGTTAACACCTGTGTCAGATACCTGGTGGCCGGAAGTCTATCTCAGGTAGTGTTGCCCGTAGTGATCACTGGCAGGGGGTACTGCGATATTTTGGTATACCCTGACGAACGTGCCTGGACACGGGGGTGGGTGGAGATTTAATGCACAAAGGGGAGGCACGATGGAAATAGCATGGACTCCTTCTGCTGGTCACTTAAGGGTTTCACTCGCGTGCCTGTGGGTTGGGGAGGAAGAGTGTAAATAAGGGAATGGCACAACCGACACAATATTAATGTTCTGCTGGTCACGAAGACTCGTCCGAGACGTGGGACTCTACCCGAGATATAGGTCAGGCCACGTTCTAGCTACTAGGCTCGTCCAATCTTATATTCTGGGTTCCTGGTCACTTAAACTCGAGAATACACTGCAGGGGATCACTCGTAATGTATACGTTAATGCACACAAATATCTGGGTCGAAAGAGCACACACATATGTAAAGTCCACTCACTTTGTTACTACTGGTGGGCCCTAGGTTGATTCCTCCGTCCGGAGGAAGGGCAGAGTGGCGCGCCGCTGGACAGGGCCCCCCACACGTAGTCGTGGGGCTCGGGGCTTGGCCCGAACCAGAAAACGGGCCTGTCGTCCGATCTGGGAGCGACTCAGGAAGGCCTCGCCCACAGGTAAGTCGCGCCCTGCTGTTCGGGACAACTCCCGGGGCAACTGGGGACCCAGGGCACTGGAACCCGGTCATGTTGTCTGTGGCTCCAACCCCTAACTCCTGTATTTCAGTCATGCTGGAAGTTACCGACTGAACGGAACGGTAAGTTACCTTTCCTCTCAGTGCGCATGCCCTTTTAGCTGCTATGCTGAAAGTGTCCACGTGTTATCTCAAATATTGTGCCATTTATCAACAACATTTTATGAAATACATGTGTTAGGAGGATAGTTGGATGTCTTATCGAACTATGGGTAACTTTAGGTCGGTATATAGATATATATATAAATATATATGTTACAGGCAGATTGTGAAATCAGTCGTTCTGCGAATTAAGGTTAGTTTAGTTTAGGTTTATTTATGTTAGGGTAGGAGTCACATATAAACAGGGAGTGAAATTCCCGCCTTTGCGAATGGTAGCTTCCAGTCGACTCCCGGGCCGAGTCAACTGTTGACACTGCTGCTCCAGGCGTCGGTGAAGTAAGACGTTGCTGTCCTTACCTGCACTTTGTTACGTGTCGGTGAGTAGTACCTAGTATGGAATAGGGTGTTTCTGAAGCATACTTACAGGCATAGAATACATTTGCGTGTAAATATACTGAACATCAGTGACAGTATTTAGGCTAATGATGTACTAATACTACTATCCATAACGTTTGTGTCCTCACCAATGGCGGTGAGTAGTAGTGGACGTAATCTTACATTAAATAGAACACTAAAGCATATATATACAAGCATATGATACGCTTGCGTGAATAGACTGAACATCAGTGATTGTATTTAGGCCAAGTATGTTCTAATACCACTATACATAACATCTAACATTCTGTGTGTGGCTACGTCTAACATTCTGTGTGTGGCTTATTTATCTTATAGCCAAAAATGCAGGTGCGATAATTGCCCATTTTCATTAAGATGAGGTGGACCTTTGTGTTTACCTTTGTGTTGCCTTGACAGGTATGGTGGCAGGTTGGATGAGTTCCATTGCCTTGCTACAGGTGTTTTCTCTGCTATACCTCATATCCATATACTATCAATTAATAGGATTTTTTTTTTATTTTTTAGAAGTGCCATTAAGTTCAAGGAATTCTTTTGTATTTTTTTTCCTACTGTGAGTCCAAATGGACCTGGGTTTCCTGTAAGATAAGAGAATGAAAGGGTTACCCATCTAGGGCTAGGTTAAGGTTGGATTAGGTTAATTTAGGCTAAATAGAGAAGGGAACAGTAGTTTCCTGCATAAGTCACTCCGTGCATATGACACCAGATGATGATGATGTTGGTAAAAGAACGTATCATGTTAATTTCTTTAAAAATAATTCCTACTGTGGGTCCAAATGGACCTGGGTTTCCTGTAAGGTAAGAGAATGAGAGGGTTACCTATCTAGGGTTAAGTTAAGTTAATTTAGGCTAAACAGAGAAGGGAACGGTAATTTCCTGCATAAGTCACTTTGTGCATACGACACCGGACAGTTTTGATGATGGTAAAAGAACATATCTTGTTAATTTCTTTCCCTATTGTTTTTAGCCTTGCATAGTACCTTCCGCCGTATCAACTGTTTCTTGAGTGTAATAGAGCACAGCGTCACAGTACCATGACAATTGTTGTGCTGGTTCTACACAATCATCCGACATTGGGTCTCTCGTACAGTGTCGCTTCTTGTTTCTTCTGAAAAGAAATTAATATATAAGTGCTGAAAAAATCAATATAAAAGTACTGTATTTGTGTGTTGAGAAGCGGGATTTGCTAGTTAGGTTGTGCTGGAGTATTCCCGTTGATTCTCGTAGTTCAGTTACATGTCAGAGTTGCCAGTTAGCCTACTGTTTGTGAGTGTAGTTATTTTGTAAGTTTTACCACCCTACACAGGATATGGTGTCTGGCAGTAGATAGATAGATAGAGGCATTAATTTTTGTGCTTTTTTTTTCTGTAGTTTTATTTATGTGATTGTTAAATTTATGTGATTTTATCTCTGTATGCTAAATAATTTACAGTGATATTCAGTGTGAATACACTCTCCGAGAGTTGGTAGCTGTCGTAATCGTTGCTCCCTCAAGAATGCATGAGAACTTTGGAGAAGTAGTAGATCACTCAAGAACATAAGAAGCTTATATAAGGATAGGGAAGAGACTAGAGCAAGTTGAAGGTGTGTATAAAGAGAGGTGTCATCACCCCCATTGAGCTCTGCAGTAACACATTTTGAAAATGACTTTTTCCCTGGGACTTTTTAAGGTTTATTAGTAGACTAAACACAAATTTGTTAAACTTAATGACGAAGGGGAATTTTTGCTTTATTCCTGATACTTTCCTTAATCTAATAATTAATAACAGATTTTCCATATAGCAGTATATGGCAGTCCCATCTGTGTCCTGATTGGCTAGCTATTATGACATCAATAGCTCCTCCCCATTACAGCACATCACTTGGCAGGAAGTTATTTGTATCAGTGGTGTGTTATGCTGTTGCTACATGCAAAGTTAATTTGAGACACAGAAGGAAGTATGTATCTTTTCATGTATTTCTACAAAACCAACACAAGGTATTACAAAAGTGGCTTGATGCCAGCAAAAGATCTATTGGACATCAAGTAAGTAAAACTGTGGCACTTTATTTGCTCTATGCATTATTCACCCTATCTATCTATTTATCTATTGCCAGATGCCTCAGTCCTGCACGGGGTGGCCACAAACAAATCGCCTCCATGTCGTTCTGTCCCCCACCATTTCACTACCCCACTCCCAACTCACACCCCCCTCTCTCATATACCTCTCTACTCCATCCCTCCATCTCATCCTTGGCCTCCCCCTTCCTCTTGCCCCCTCCACCTCACTCACATACACTCTCCTCATCAGTCTTTCACTCTCCATCCTTTCCACATGCCCAAACCACCTTAACGTGTTTCTCCTAACGCTTCCTATCACGTCCACAACCACACCACAATGCTCCTTCACTTCCTCATTTATTAGTCTGTCTCTCCATGTGACTCCACATGCACCTCTCAAATAACTCATTTCCACTGCTCTCACTCTTGACTTCTGTCCTTCCAACAGGGTCCAAGCTTCACTTCCATATGTAGAGTTGGTATCACAATACTGTCATGTAACAACTTTTTCACTTCCATGCTCACCTCCCTGTTTCTTATCACTGCTTTCAACGAACCAGCAACCTTCCTTCCCTGCTGCACCCTTTTGAGCACTTCACCCTCCAGATGTCCATCCTTACTCATCACACTACCCAAGTACTTAAATGCAGTCACATTCTCCATATCCTTCCCATCCAGTCTCACTGTACATTCACTGGCTTCACTTCTCTCAAAGACCATCACTTTACTCTTCCCTACATTCACCTTTAGGTTCCATTTCTTACACACTCTCCCAAACTCATCTACCAAGCCTTGCAGCCCCCCTTCGTCTTCGCTCAAGAATACAGTATCATCTGAAACAACAGTACAGGGAGTTTCCAAACACTGCCCTCTCTCACTAGGTCTGCTCCAACATCCACTGCTCGACCTTGTGTCTCTTTTATAACCCCATCCATGTACAGATTGAACAGCCATGGAGACATGACACATCCTTGTTTCAATCCAACCTTCAAATGGAAAAATTTACTCAGTTTGCCATCCACACGCACTGCAGCCTTAGCACCCTCATACATACTCTTCACTGCCTTTAACAACTTCCCATCCACTCCATATATTCTTAATACCTTTGACAATCCTTGTCTATCCACCCTGTCATATGCTTTCTCCAGATCCATGAAGGCTGCATACAACTTCTTGCCCTTCTCTAGAAACTTTTCCACTAAGGATCTAAGAATGAATATCTGGTCTACACAACCTCTTTCCTTCTTAAAACCTCCTTGTTCTTCTCCAACTAATTCCTCTGTTATTTCTCTAACTCTGTCAATAA
>JAGKTI010014373.1:11011-21735 GCA_018397915.1 Birgus latro
CCTCACTCACATACACTCTCCTCATCAGTCTTTCACTCTCCATCCTTTCCACATGCCCAAACCACCTTAACGTGTTTCTCCTAACGCTTCCTATCACGTCCACAACCACACCACAATGCTCCTTCACTTCCTCATTTATTAGTCTGTCTCTCCATGTGACTCCACATGCACCTCTCAAATAACTCATTTCCACTGCTCTCACTCTTGACTTCTGTCCTTCCAACAGGGTCCAAGCTTCACTTCCATATGTAGAGTTGGTATCACAATACTGTCATGTAACAACTTTTTCACTTCCATGCTCACCTCCCTGTTTCTTATCACTGCTTTCAACGAACCAGCAACCTTCCTTCCCTGCTGCACCCTTTTGAGCACTTCACCCTCCAGATGTCCATCCTTACTCATCACACTACCCAAGTACTTAAATGCAGTCACATTCTCCATATCCTTCCCATCCAGTCTCACTGTACATTCACTGGCTTCACTTCTCTCAAAGACCATCACTTTACTCTTCCCTACATTCACCTTTAGGTTCCATTTCTTACACACTCTCCCAAACTCATCTACCAAGCCTTGCAGCCCCCCTTCGTCTTCGCTCAAGAATACAGTATCATCTGAAACAACAGTACAGGGAGTTTCCAAACACTGCCCTCTCTCACTAGGTCTGCTCCAACATCCACTGCTCGACCTTGTGTCTCTTTTATAACCCCATCCATGTACAGATTGAACAGCCATGGAGACATGACACATCCTTGTTTCAATCCAACCTTCAAATGGAAAAATTTACTCAGTTTGCCATCCACACGCACTGCAGCCTTAGCACCCTCATACATACTCTTCACTGCCTTTAACAACTTCCCATCCACTCCATATATTCTTAATACCTTTGACAATCCTTGTCTATCCACCCTGTCATATGCTTTCTCCAGATCCATGAAGGCTGCATACAACTTCTTGCCCTTCTCTAGAAACTTTTCCACTAAGGATCTAAGAATGAATATCTGGTCTACACAACCTCTTTCCTTCTTAAAACCTCCTTGTTCTTCTCCAACTAATTCCTCTGTTATTTCCCTAACTCTGTCAATAAGTATCCTACCATATACTTTTCCTATTACACTGAGAAGGCAGATGCCCCTATGATTACCACACACTGCTTTTTCCCCTTTTCCTTTGTACAGAGGAATAATTATACCTGACTTCCAATCCTCCGGGACTCTACCCTCCTCCCAGGCCAATCTGCACACCTTCCACATCCATTCTGTTACTATCTCTCCCCTATGCTTCAGCATTTCACCACACACTCTATCAATTCCTGGGGCTTTCCCCATTTTAACTTTCTTCATTGCTTCCACCACTTCCATCCTACTGATTTCTTCCTGTCTTCTCACAACCCTCCTTCTCCCCACCACCCCAGCCACTTATACTTGCATTACTTTCATTCTCTGTGTTCAACAGTTCATCAAAGTGTTCTCTCCATCTGTTTACTTTTTCTTCCTTCTCCACTAGTAATCTACCATTTTTATCTTTCACACCCCCACTGACTTCGTTGGCACCCTGTCTAGCTCTCTTTACCTCCTTCCAGAACATTTTCTTATATTCCCTCCACTTTGCACTCAGATTCCTTCCAAATTCCTCATCCACTCTCTTCTTACTCTCTCTTACTAATCTTTTCACCTCTCTCTTCCTCTCTACATGTAACTCTCGTCCGTCTCTCAGCTTCTTCAATGCCCCTATTCCTCATCCACTCATTGTATGCTTTCTTCTTTTGTGCCACAGCCTCTCTCACCTCTTCAGTCCACCATGCTGTTCCGTGAACCCCCTTTCGTCTTCTCTTCACCCCACACACCACCTTACATGCTGCACAGATTTTTCTGTGAATATCTTGCACACACCTTCCACGTCCCCCATCTGCTCCAATCTATATTTACCCAATCGCTCCTCCACTTCCCTTTTATATTCAGCCTTTATTCCATCCTCTTGTAACTTTTCTACCCTCCTTGTAACAAATACAGTACTTCCTCCTGTCCTTCCCTTCTTCTCTTCCTCCATCTTGTTTGGATTCTGATTCTGGCCACCACCAAGTGGTGGTCAGAAAGTCCACTCCCCCAACCTCTATATACTCTTGCATCCATTACACTTCTTCTCATCCTTTCATCCACACACACATAGTCAATCATTGCCTTCCGTTCATTCATTCCACCGTCCACCCTTCTCACCACTCGCCATGTATGCCTATGGACCATTTTGTGCCTGAAGAGGGTATTAGCTACCACCAACCCCCTCCCAGCACAAATGTCCACTAAAGCACTGCCATTCTCATCCATCTCTGCAGGCACACCCCACTCACCAACCATTCCATCCACCTTCTCATTCCCTACTTTTCCATTCATATCTCCAATCAGAAACACTCTCTCATTCCTTTCAAACTTTTCCAAGCAGGCTTCCACATTTGTCCAAAACTCTTCTCTCACTCTACTTACACGATCTTGCGTTGGCGCATACACGCACACAATTGCCCACATTTGTAGTCCAACTTTCACTCTTACCCACACAATCCTTGACCCAACTGATCCATACTCTCATACATTCTCCTTCCATCTCTTGCTCACAGCAATACACACTCCCTCTTTCGCCCTCTCATTCTCACCCACTCCCGCGCATATACCCCATCCATACTCCCATTCTCTCACACTCTCACCTCGCCATTTAGTTTGTTATTCCACATATATCCACTTTCGCACTCTCAAGCACCTGTACAATCTCGCTCTCTCTCTTTCACCTCATCATTCATATCCCTTACATTCCATGTTGCAATCTTTACCACGTCCTTTGTCCGGTCCTTTTTCGTCAACTTTTGGTCAGTCCTGGTCCAAGGCTTCTTGTTTGTATTTTTAGTTAGTTATTTTTACGGGGTGGGGCACTAACCCACCACCAACCCTTTTAGTCATCTCTTATGACAAGCAGGGATACTGGGGGAGAATTCTTGAAAAAAACCCTACGCCCAGGGGGTCACCCAAGTGTTTAATTTCACATGCCATATGACTATGTCAGACACTCTTTAAAGCAAAGTTCGTGCCCTACTTTAAATCTGCTTAGACTAGGGAACAACATCCACTGTTTCATATGAAGATCATATAGAGTACCATAAGTATTTTACCAGTGCCGACTTTTTTTTTTCATGACATTAGTTTTTTAGTGGAAATAAAAGATTTAAGCTTTCAGTACCTTTTCAGTTAAACATTAAGTGACACTATGATAAAACTTCTGTCAATTTCAGCATTTCTTGACAGTTCTCAAGATTTTGTTGTCATAGTTGTGGATGTGCAGTATTTTCATTAGACTAGAGTACTGTTTTCATTGCACAGAATGGGCTACTGAATACACAGGTTGACTTGTGAGTTTTGTCATTAATGTTATGCATGAATTAAATTATGTATATATGGAATATTGCATTAGTTTTCCAATATATTTGTTTTCTTTATTTACACGGAAGGCAGTTTTCTATGAATAATAGTGCTGAACAATTGTGTCTATTGCAAAAAACATGTTATTGGATTTTTTTCCTTTTTTTTTAATGTTTTGAATAGTCATCACCAGTTGCCAATGACAAAACTCACTGGACTTTCTGTACAGTAACATGGATTTGCTACTGTGTAATTAACAGCATTTGGTTCTGTCGTTTAAATTCTCATGGTATATAAACAAGATTCTTATAAGTAATGCCATAGCCTGTTCCTTCCTTATCACAAAGTTTGACAAGATAAAGTCTTTCAGCTTACTCTTCGTAATTACAGTAAGGCATGACGGAGTGAGGATTAGTTAGGATGCTTTTTTCCCCTTAGTTTCAGTTGGTTTTGTTTCTAAGCTTTCCAGGTTATTGGAAGTTCCTAAACTGGGTATTGTCTTTGCTAATATAACTGCAGTATCAGTTTTATGCCAAGTTTTTTCCCAAGGAAGCTACTGGCTTTTTATATTTCTGTGTGTGCATGTATAGGCTGTGGTAAGGGGGCGTGGCCAGGGCGGGCATGAGTAAAACATGCTAAGTAGTCAATTTCCTCGAGCCCCACATGCACCTCTCTTTATACGCACCTTGAGCAGTTTCAGTTAGTTTTCAGTTCAGTTTGAGTGTAGTTCAGTGTCAGTGCAGTGAAGATTGTACAGTAGGTGCGAAAAGTGTTGACGCCATCTTAAAAAAAGAAAACATTCTTGTGGTTAGCAAGGAGAAACAAATAAATTAACACTCACCATTGAATTTAGTATTTACTGGCATTCCCCTTCACCTTTATTATCTTCTTAAGGCGTCTGGGGAGACTGATGGCGTAGTTTTGCAGAACAGACGGACTAAAACTGCTCCATAGCTGCAGCCTCAAGTTTAGGCAAAGATGATGTGTCCATGCTACGCAGCTGCCGCTTCATGTGCGCCCATAAATTCTCAATGGGATTGATATCTGGGCTGTTTCCGGGCCAGTCTCGAATAAAGGGAACCTCACAGTCTGTTAGCCACTGTTTCACTGACTTTGCAACATGTGCAGGGGCAGAATCTTGCATAAATACTCTTGCCTTGGTTTTATCAAAAGAGTCACTTAAAACATCACATAAGAGCTCCAAATAATTGTTCTGGTTCACTTTTTCATTTGCAGGTAGAATTACCAACCTACCAACACCATAATATGTAAAGCAGCCCCAAGCCATGAGTGAGGCTGAGTATTTAACAAACTTGGAAGTGTACTTAGGATCCAGGGGGTCACTGCCTGGTTTGCGGTACAGTCGTGATGAAGGGGTACCAGTGACAGTAAATGTTGACTCATCACTCCAAAGCACAGTTTTCCATTGCTCCTCACTCCAGGCAAGATATTTCTTACAAAAATTTACTCTCTTTTTCTTCTGAAGTGCAGTTAGCAGTGGTTTTTTACGAGCACAAAAACTCCTGTAGCCCAGATCGTCATGCAACAGCTGCTGCACACTTCTGACAGACACATCTGTCAGCAACTGTGGGTTCTTTTCTTTTAAATCCCGTGCTGTTAGCCTTGGATCCTTGCTAACTGCCTTGAGATCAGCTGACGGGTCCTGAAGGTTGTCTTACGAGGTCTCCCAGGCTTGGGAAGTGGAGTGGGAGGAATGGCCTCCCCACTGACCTTGAACCGCTTCACCAGTCTGCACTGTCCTCAGTCTAACACCATCTGATTTGCAATAAATGGGAGTTTGTGGCCAGCTTTGTATAAAGTAATCACTTCCACACGTTTGTCCTTGCCTGTGGTTACTTTAGGCATGATGAGAATGTGGTAGGTAACCAAATAACTTTTTTTTTTTTTTTTTAATGTGTCCGACTCTGGGCATAGGCTTCACAGCCTGCTGTCAAGGCCCAGTCGTCCTCCTACAATCTACATGTCACCACTTCAGCGCTTAACACCCACCGTCCATATTGAATACATGCTAGGGCTGTCTCATACAGGACTGGTGTATTGGTATTAGCGGGGTCATTTTTACGACATGTCGGTGGGTCTCCTGGTAGATCAGTAAAGCCTGATATAATGAAATTCAAATTCTTAAACTGTTCCCTGCACCAGCGAGGATTCGAACCTGGGTCCCTCGGGACTGCAAGCCAACTCTCTACCGATCGAGCTACCGCCTGTGTTATTTGAGTCAAAACATGCCCTCGTGGTGCATCACACACAGACAATCCTCCTCCTGTGGCTGCCCAAACATTACTGAGCCTGCTTCTGTGGTGCCAAACCTATCAAGCAGGGTTGCCAGCTCCCGTTGAAAAAGCGTCAGCTCATTTCGCATCACAGGGGAGGGTAGTATTGACCCTACTTCACTTAACGGGAAAAAGAATGACGTCGGCAAAAAAAGTCAATACTTTCCGCGCCTACTGTATAGCTCCAGTACTTGTGAAAACAGTGAAGTTGGCTAGTGTTATGTGTAATTATTTAGAAAATAAAGACTGAACTTAAGAAGCCAGTGTTTATTTACCACGCCTGAGCCGATCTTGTTGTTGTCCACCGAAAGGCTGACTATAAGAAGAACAGCTTGCTGTGCAACATCCTTCCTATACCATACTACTGCTGTTGGAGCCTGTGGCAGTGTGGGATGGGGATGTAACACGTATATCAACCTTCTCTTATTCTAGTGGTGTAATATTGGGTAAAGTTAAGACTTGCCTTAAAGAGAAACTACAAACCTAGGGTGTCTGGAATGTGTCAGGTTTGACTGCAAAGTTTTTCTTAATACAGTATAAGATTTTTCATTATTTTATGGGAATATTTATCATTGCTAGCAAAAATAGTACTGTTTTTCTTCTTCTGAAATGCCTAGGATGGTGAATGTACTGTATTATCAGATGATAAGTACAGTACTGAACTTAACTTCTGTGACACATGGACAGCACACTAGAATTCAGTACAATACATTATAAATTTTAAAGAAAACCCTGAGTTGAACAATAACGCTTATTAATCTAGCAGATGCTGTAGTATCAGTTATCTTTTCAGCTGCTTTATCTGATCGTAATTTTTTGCCACAGTACAGTATGTTCACTGGAACACTCTGCTGTATAAATTTTATCCCCAGTGGCCACTTTATGATTCATTTACCATTATTTCTGGCTGAGTAGGTTCTCCAGGGTTTTGTTTGCTGGTAAAACAACAGTATGTAAAGTCAGGTCAGAATTTGATTTAGTCATAAAATACCCACGGCCACAACACGACGGGCCCAAAGATTTACCGCAGTTCTCGTTAAAATGGGGGCAGGAGAAAATACGTGCAGCCACAACCAAGTTGCGGGGATATGAGTTTCTTCTCAAGAAGGACACAGGGAGCCGGTGCACCCCGTGGCTGGAAGTCCCTCTAACCTGGAACCACCATGCCGCCCATATCATCGATCGAGTCGAGCCATCAGTATCAGCAGCGATGAGAGCTCGTCAACTTAGTGCTTGCAAGAGACAGCACAACCAGGCTTGCTAGATGTGGCTTGGCAATGCAGAAAGAGTTCTAGTGTTCCAGTGTGTTTGCTAGATGCGGTACCCCCAAGCTTGCCAGAGGCAGCTCGGCAACACAGACAGAGTTCCAGTGTTCTAGTGTGCTTCCTAGATGTGGCACCCACACGCTTGCTAGAGGTGGCTTGGCAATGCAGGTGTTCCTGTGTTCCTGTGTGATTGCCAAGTGCAGCACCCCCGAGCCTATGTGAGGTGGCTTGGCAATGCAGAAGGAATTACTGTGTTCCAGTGTGATTGCCAGATGCAGCACCCCTGAGCTTGCTAAAGGCGGCTAGGCAACGCAGAAGGAGTTCCAGACCACGCACTCCCCGGAGTCCGGCAGGCTTCCCCAACGTGACGCTGAAACTGGAGCCAGTCCCCCCCACACATACACACACCCTCCCACAGGTAGGGAGTGTCCTCTTACCCCTGGAAAAGGAATCCTGGGCTTGATGACATAAACTTGTTGTCCCGACCGTCTTGGGTCCCATCAGACGTCACCGATAGACCCACAGGTCACATAACCCTACAGCCAGACTAAGAGGGAGAAAGAGCCAGATGTCGGGCCTTCACTTTTCCAGAACCAGGGTCTTATCCTATCTCCCCCTTAGCCTTATCACCATCATTTCACTGCAGTACAATAACCACACAGATTAACAAACACTGGCCCCCTTCCTTTTCCAGAGAATACCCCAGCGGCAAGTGTAAGTGTCATATCCAGGACATTTTCCTCCAGATTTCCCCTCCCCAATTCCCCTTCACCCCAGCTGACCATTTCTTCCGGATAGATCTCAGGATCTTGGACATAAAACTGTGTAAAACCTAGTGTTATAATAAATCTTTCACTTGCTATCTGGAGTTTCTGTGTTTACCCTGTACTCTTAAGGTGTATTGAGTCCTGCATTGGTGTTCCTCCCTGTTTAGAAGACCCCTACCAGACTAGAAATATCCTAGTACTGTATAAGACTGGTGGCTAGCGGTGGTTCTAAATACGGAGGGAAGGCAAAGCGGAGTTTTGGTTGCCGAGGTACACAGTACACAAATACCAACATGGCAGCACTGAGGCCCCATATTCCCACCCCCAAGTATGACCCTGAACTGTACGATATTACTACCTAAATGGAAATGGTCATGCTGGTGTTGGACTTGGCCTATGAGGAGGACACACAAAAGATCGTGGTAGTACTACCCCACTTAGGGAAGTCGGTTGCCCTGGTAGCCGGGAAAGTTAACGCAGCCATGACACGGGCAGAATTCAAACAAATAGTTATCGATGCCGTCCAACCATTCCTCGGGGCAGTTGTCACACTGCTGCAACTTAACAACGTAAAGTTCAGGGGAGACCTGGACGCTACCGTAGCGGATTTGCGGAAACTCATGATGTCCACATATGCCCAGCTTATGGAGCAACAGCGTAACCAGCGCATTTTCACTCACCTGATAGGTGTCCTACCCAGTGCTGTGCAGGAACATATCACCATCCACAACACCCATGGGTTTGATAGACATAGTAACAAACCGATGGCTGTTAGCAGCACATGCGGGGAGATAGAAGCCAGTCAGGGCTGTGCACCGCATCCCGACCCAGCCAGATCATGAGACTGAAGACTGACGAGGTACAAACCGCCCCTTCTGTTGTAACATTTCTCCATCTCCACAGGATAAACCGCTGTGGTAAGATAACTTCTTGATCAACCCTTTGGAGTTCAAGGCGTGTAGTGCGTCTTGTGACCTACATGACATACGGGAACACATTAGTGCCCGACGGAAACGGCCGAATAGATGAGGCCCACCCGCACCATCTCATGTCGTGTAGCCAACAATGATGCCCATACAGAAAACACACAGGTAGAACTCAAGGAGAAAATGGAGCCAACTGCTCTCCTTGACGATGGCGAGACTCCCCTAGAAGAGATGAACATCCCCAAAGCTGGGTTGGATTTTTAGACCCTCTCCCGTCAGTCCTGGCCCTGGCAGGGGCAACCAGTAACCAGCTCGAAATGCTGGTCCATACAAAGGTCAAGCTCCAAGGAGTCCCTGTTCTGCTCCTGGTGGACATAGGCGCTGTGGGTTCCTGCCTGTACACGCAGTATTACCATAAAAATCAGGCAGATTTCCAGCCCCTCTAACCCTCGTCCACTGACCTCATCGGGGCAGGGGATGAACCATTGGCGCTGAGGTGCAAAATACACCCTCTCGTAGTAATGACGCCAGAACCGTCCGCCCACGCTAACCATCTGTTCATGGTGTTCGACTCCAAGT
Source organism: Birgus latro (assembly GCA_018397915.1). Lineage (NCBI taxonomy): Eukaryota > Metazoa > Arthropoda > Malacostraca > Decapoda > Coenobitidae > Birgus > Birgus latro. The sequence continues at coordinate 20,244 of JAGKTI010014373.1, forward strand.
GTACAGCGTACGATAACTACCTGGGGCTGGACCTACTACAAATATTGGGAGCCACCATAGACTGCTAGTGCAGACAGCTCCGATTCGGGGGCCGCCTGCATGCAGCTGGCCTACACACGGTAGTACAGGCCTTCACGAAAAAAAAAACACCACCGTGCCCCCTTACCACCAGGCCTGGGTACTGCTGAATACCTCGGCCCAGGAACCACTGCTCTTCTTCCCTCAGATGGACCAACCATTAACTGCTGTTTGATTTCCGCAGCCATTGTTCCCCCTCACCTCAGTGCTGTCAGAGTCATGAATATCTCCGATGAACCCTTCACTGTCCCTAAAGGACTGGTAGTAGAAGAACTGGAGACATTTGACGCCCTTCTGGAATCACTGGGCGCTATAAGCATGCCCGACCCCTGCACCCCTTCCTTTTCCCACATTCCCTCTCACCTTCCCCCACAGTACCAACAGGACCTGGAGCAACTACTCCTCTGATACCAGGAGGCCTTCGCCTCGCATCCGGGAGATCTGGGCCAGACCAAGGTCTTACACCACCCCATTCACACTATGGGACCCACTATACACCAGCCATGGCAAAAAAAAAAAAAAAAAAAAAAAGGCACACCACCAAGAGGAAGACTGCCAGGTCCAAGAAATGCTCGAAGCATGGATAATAACGCCTTCCAACAGCTCCTGGCCTTCCCCCGTAGTCCTAGTAAAGAAGAAAGACAGATCTATAAGGTTCTGTGTTGACTGCCACCAGCTAAACAATGTGACCATCAAAGATGCCACCCCACTTCCTCATATCGACAAATCCTTAGACTCTGTATATGGTGCATGGTGGTTCTCTATTTTGGATCTACGGTCAGGCTACCGGCAGGTACCCATCCAGTCTGAACACCGTAGCAAAACCACATTCTCCACAAGCGGTGGCTGACTGTATGAATTTAACGTCTTCCTCTTTGGCCGTGTAATGGGCTGGCCACTTTCTCCTGCCTCATGGAGTCAGTCTTGCGAGGGCTCACCTGGGAGACGTGCCTCACTTGCCTGGACAACGTGATCATATTCAGTCTTACCTGGAAGGAACACCTCAACCGTTTAGGCCAGGTGCTGCACTGCATACAGAGAGTGGGGCTTAAACTCAAACCGTCTAAATGTGACCTGGCCCGAGAGTCCATCACTTTTCTCGGCCATGTCATCTCATGCAAAGGGCTTGTCCCAGGTCTAGAAAAGCTGTAAGTCATCGCAGAAATCACCCCACCTACAGACGTCAGAGGAGTCCATGCCTTCCTTGGCCGAGCCTCATACTACAGGAGATTCGTCCGAAATTTTGACTCCACCGCAAAACCCCAACACAACATGACAAAAAACGGAGGACTTCCAGTGGACTACCCAGAGGCTGGAAGCCTTCGAGGCACTCAAGCACTACCTCACCACAGTGCCAGTAGTCGCTTTCCTGGATTATACCCGGCCTTTTCGACTATGCACCTGTGTCTCCCTA
>JAGKTI010014375.1:0-21725 GCA_018397915.1 Birgus latro
GTGTGTGTGTGTGTGTGTGTGTGGATAAGGAGGGAGGAGGGAGTAGCATGAACTTTGGATTACTGAAGTGATTTAGCACCATAATCTGCATGTGCTCTTTTCTGTATTGCTTTGCTTATTTTCCCGGTAGCTGATTATCACAGTGTTAATGCCACTTCCATCTCTGAAGTTACAGTTTGACTGCCTTCAGTGTTTGTCAATCACGTGCCAAAACAAATCAGTCATATACAAGGCCAACATGATCCTGTCTACAGTATACCCTTTGTATGTGTGTGTGTGTGTTTGTTTGTGTGTGTGTGTGTTTGTGTGTGCCATTATTATTCACATCATAAATGTCTTTGCGAGGGGCGAAAATTATGTGGGCTACGTATTCGGAACTTTTGTTGGTCGGCCATCTTGCCTCCTGTAGCGCGACAGAGTTGCCAGATTTTTTTGATCGAGTTATCGTACTGATGTTTCAAAATTATCGTCTTTCCACCAAAAATTATCGTATAACTATATCGGATGCCTGTGAAAATTGTATATTTTAAATTCTACTCCACTATGCTCTACAGTAATATGATAATGATAATAAATGATGGAGTTCTTACCAACACAACATATCTTCAATGGTGTTTTAAATTTATATAAACAGCATTAGTCTCATATAATTGTAATGAAGGAAAATTACTGTAATGTCCCCTTATTCAAATAATTATTTTTATTGAAAGTAACAGCTTTCTGAGAGACAGAGTCCGCATTATGCCATGTTCATCCGCATTAAGTAGTCACCTGTGTATATAGTATCGTACATTTAAAAAAAAGTGTAATATAGATTTTTACGTCAACTGTGATACTAGCGACCAGAGTTAGTTTAGAAATGATGTATTTAGTTGGAAAGTATCGTATTGTTAATAAGGTTAGGAAAATAATTTGAAAGCCGCGCCGAGCGCTGCTGTGTTTGAGAGCAAGCGTCGGGGACCAGAGTCAGAACTGAGCCGTGGTGCCCGTGGTGCCAGGCAGACGTGTTTGCGAGAGATGTCCATATTTCTTCCCTTTCGTGCTGAGGAGTTTAGAGATGGGGAGTGTCCTGCGAGTCTGCTGAAGAGTTTGGGAGATGGAAAGTGTCCTAGGAGTTTAGCTGTGTCGCTAATTAATGCAGGGTCGGAGGACAACAGGATTTCTGTGTTGGAGGTTAGCCATGGCGAAGCGCTGGGACTTGCATCATCAATTGGTGGGTAACATGTGCTCTCCGTATAGCTCCCAGACGCCTACTCATACTCAGTTTTGAGAAGTTAAGTGAAGCCTTGATTATGAAACCAACTTTGTGAATTGTTTTGGGTCCCAACCTACATGAAACAGAAATAACTAAGCGAGAATACACACGGGTGTTAAAAAGCCGTTCGGACCGTTGAGTGAGAAACTTTCAAATTTAGAGAATGTTCTGGTAAAGATTGTGGCACTGTACTATTCTTTCAGTTCCGTCATTATTTTGAAATGTGAGGAAAAGGGAAGGTGTATATCTCTCAGTTATATTTAAGGTATATTTCTCTCAGTTAAATATATATATAAGGTATATTTCTCTCAATTATATATATACTGTATAACGTATCTCTCAGTCATATAAGGTAAATCTGTGAAGTGAACAACAGATTACTGGAAGTATGTTTTTCTTTTGTTGAGGATTGTGAAATGCTTGATCTCTATTTTAGAGTATTAATTGTGATTTGAGTAACCTTTTCACTGGCATCCGCCTATAGTCAACTTTCATATAAGAATTTTTCAATAGAATGACTAATGTTAGATATCTGTGTAAGCAGGGGGCCGAAATTTAAAATAGTGTTTTTATTTGTTACCCCCATGGTCATATCCATGCTCCGTTATATCTTGGAAGGGAACCTTTATGTCAATGAAGGATGGTATTAGAGGTTTATAACATGGTTTATCAAGAGTACGCCCAGAGGGTGGTGTGTTGATTGCAATTGAAATGATTTTCTGGTATATTTAGAATGTTAATACCTGATCTGACTCGTCCCTAACGAAGTGGTGTCATATAATATTTTGTCCAACCAAGTGTGAACCAGTCACTATTGAAATTCTTTTCCATTCTTGCATTTTATGTGAGTTTTTGGAGCATGTAATAAAATCCTTGTAATCCCGAATTCATACTGGTCTTCTTCCTTCTGCTCATGAAGACTGTACATGACTTTTTGGTAATAATGGTACAATATTTTTGTTGAGAGTGTACTGAGGTAATTCACACAGAGGAGAGAACTAGTGAAGAGGAGACTACTCATGATCCGTCGAAATCCAGTGGACCGAGTTTCTCATGAATTATGCAGTAAGTATCAAGGTCCATGTTTGTCCCTAACCTGTTACAGGCCTACGGCTGCTCAGGCCACTCGCTACCCTTGTTCTACCCCTATTGTCCCGAGCATAACCCGTGGGCTGATCCCAAGAAAATGTAATATTAATTCTAAGTCTTCTTAGTCCAGTTTACCCATCACAAGGCTGGTGGCTTATTCGGTTTAAAAATTATATTTGTTTCTCATCATATATTGATGGCAGACAGTTATAGAAAATTCAAAATTAATCAACATTGTTATTTTCTCAATACATATTGTATTTTCTGCAGTACAGAATAAATAAAAAAAAATGGAAATTCATAAAAGTTTCGATATATGTAATGGCTAATGGAAATACTGTATACAACAGGTATCATTTAAGGGAGGTTTATATAACAATATTCAGTTTAGAAAAGTTAAGTTCATGAAAATTTATAAAATAAAATAAACAGTTCCTCTACACTATATACAAATCACTGATTACACAAGATACTTTTAGGTAATTCTTTCTTGGTATCAAAATAAATATTTCTTTTATACTGTATCAAACCGTAATGGTCATCCGTCAATGTGACTCGAAATGTGCCTGTACATTTCTACAGTACAAGTGCAACAAGCCTAGCTATCTCATAGACACAATTACCCTAAGTGCACTACGGAAAATTACGATTCCTAATTTCACAGATAACATACTATCTATGGAAATAATTTACTTGCAATATGAAAAGGCTTTTTTTTTTTAAATTAAAACTCTAATGCCAAATGACACAGAATTATCGTACAAAACGTAAAATAATAAGAAAAGGTATCGTACACTTACCAGAGGCAGTTTAATCGTACATGTACGATAATTATCGTGCGAATGGCAACCCTGGCTTGTGAGAAACTCTTTAGTCCTCGTGACAACTGCCCACCATTCCTAACTGGGCCCAGAGATGTAGTCACGGCCGTATTCTTAAACATTTCCTTCCCTTGTAGAGACATGGGAAGGAAATCTTTAGCTTGGTATTTTTTATAAATTTCCTCCATTCCTCAGCTGCTAGAAGCGAAAGATTTTTCCTTTGGAACGTGGAGGACTTACTTGACTAGCTTTCTCAAAATTCTATCATTAGGTGCGTTCTGTTGTGGTTCATTGCCTTATATATATTAAAAATGTTGAGGGAAGTTTCTGCATAATTTTACTGATGCAATGTATAATACCATTTTTAATTTTTAAGTATCATCTGTAACTCTTTAAGTGTTACCGATGTCGGCTGAGATGTTTAGCCAGACATAAACAGAGCAGACGACGTACTACCTCTGATATTCATCCAATTATTTATGATCTGACACTGAAAAATCTTATACTTCATGGCCGGGGTCACACGATAATTTTTTTTCTCAAGGAACATTTTGCTTATTAATTTACCGAGAAGGAAAACCTGCCATCAAGGTCACACAAGTGGTTCGGTTCATGTCTTCCAGCTGGGGAAAAAAAAAAATCAAGTGAGCGCGATTACAAGTGATACTTATATTTACAAATAAGAACATTAAAGATAATAATATTCCTCGAACATAAATTACCATCAAAATATTGTCTTGAGGAGTGAAAACCACTGCGGTGTTAGCCAGAACGGAATTTATGGCTGAATACAAACCAACAGTATTGATGTGGTGGCGACCTCCCACATCTCAAATGAGTTGTCTTTTCATTATCCAGCACAAGATGGGCGTGCTTTGATGTATTAGTTTATAAATCTAACGCTCCACAATACCAAATATCAGCAGAATGGGTAGTTTTAGCTCAACAGGGCTACCAACCTGAACATTTTTCCTTCCCTTCCAAGGAAATCTTTAAGTATACCAAAGGGAAAGAAAACTCCTGCAAAGGGATGCAAGAGTTTAGGGAAGGAATTATTTGTAAGAAAACGCCTGGCAGCACTTACGTGCTTTTGAAAATAGCTCTTGAGATTTCTCCTCTGTTTAGGGGCGCTCATAAGGATTTTCGAGTCATCCTAAGGACTTAAGAGCTTTAATAATACCGGTCCAGAGGTCTAGTAATTGAAGACACTGATTGGTAAGCTACCTTCTCACCGTGTTTATTTACATCTTGTGCTGGTATTTTCATCGTGAATTAACTGAATTTTTCACAATACATAATAACAGCTACAAGAAAACCGAGGAGACAGTCAGCACATAGTATGAATATTCATCACCTTCAAACACCCTAAGCTATATTACATCGTCCGGCGGTAGCTAGCATAAAATATCAAACGGGCATCATCATTAGTCCTTTCAGTCCGAATAAGGAATCGATGGTTTGGCTATTTCAAAATAATACTCAGTTTAAGAGTTGTCGATTCGGAGTGTGTGCTATATCATTCATTAACTCCTTCAGTGTTAGGGCGCTCTCCCAGGTGAAATGAAATCGTGTGGTAACAGCAAGAATACACTACAAACAACTTGTCATGCAGTGGCGGCTAAGAGACTTGCTGTGTTATCATCTGTGTACGACTGACCTGGGCTCGTATTCTCGTCGGCTAAGGCAGATTCCTAACACCTCTGAAGCTTCCTAACACCTCTTCCTTTTGCGACCTATTTTTGAATATGGATGGTTAATATCTATTTGTACATTATTTATGGATAGTATGGCGATATTGAAACTATTCATATAACACAGAAGAGGACAGTAAGTTAAAAAAAAAAAAAAAATCACTTAGGACAAGGTGTTAGGGAGTTTCCTTAACCGACAAGAATACGTGCCCCTGAGCCGCGTGTACGTGCCGCAGGGTAAGCCACTCAGTCGCCAAGCAGCGGTAGTAAGCCATCATGGTGAATGGCAAGTTGGTTAGGGAAATGTGCTTGTACTGTCGTCAGCTGAGCAGGATCTAATATTGTGTTGTCAATTTAGCATTCTTATTTTAGATGTAGGGATTTTGATGAAATCTAGCTGTATCATAAGACATTTCTACAATTTTTTTGCAACATTGCAGGGAATATAGGCTGCTGTCTAACGATATTCTGGATTTTTTTTATTTTATTTGGTGTCAATCTACCTGTTTGTGTGTGCAAGTTTTGCGGTATTTGTAGCTCTGGATTTAGCAGCACCACTCTCGGCCCCTTCTTGCTTACCATTTTATTTTACATGTTACACCTTAACGTATTTTTTACTCATTTTTCATTCCGTTGTTATTTCTAAACGAATTTCTTAGACGAGGTTTTTCGCACTATATCGATGAAATAAAACCTTCATTAATCCCTTCATATCAAAAGTTCTTTCCTAAATGAATTAAATTATCTAGAGACACCAAGAATAAACGTACTGATACGTCATCATAGTGAAGGGATTAATATTATGTTGCTTGTTATCTGTCTTATATTCATTCATCCATTATCCAATCCTATGTCCCCTCACAGAGGAGCGTAGGAGCCCGGGGCTAGGCAAGTTGGTCCTGACATTTAAGATGAGAGTGACCAGCCTCACTCATCCCTGAGTGTCATTACATGAGCAATAAACCCCAACCATCCCTTGGATATAAACCTTCACAGGTTCAATCCGATTGGAGCGCTGTAATTACCCACAAAACCAACAGGCGCCAAAATTTAGTTATGTGGTTACCGCCCAGCATAGTAAATTGTTTCCTGGTGTAGAGAAAACCATTAGGCTTGTCACTCAGTGTAGAGTCACCCACAGGCAGAAGGACGAGGAAAGAATTGTACCATTCCCCTTATATGTATATATGCCCGTTATGTATATGTATATATATACTCCCCCCCACTGTGTGCCCCCACTGTATCACAGAACTGCTGAGCTAATCAGCCACTCCCAGGCTTGACCAACCAACTCGAAACATATGTACAGCCAGTCCAGCCAGTCGAGGGCTAACTTCTATACGGGCAGCATCTTGTCTCCGTGCTCCACAATTAAAGGCTGTAAATAGCTACTCCAGGACTTTCCTTCCACCATCAAGAGGGTTTAACAAACATTTGGTAGCAGCGGTGTCTTGGACCATTATTTCTGACTGCCTCCTACAGTGTTTTAGTGCCACAATTCACTCCTTGATGCCCCGCATCTCACAGCCTCGCCCTCTCACTGCCTCTCGTGGCGTAATACCGGCTAATACCGGCTCTGCATCTACAGGTGTCCAATTTCCCTCACCAGTGCCGGTCTCTGCACCGACCACAACCCAGCACAGGCCACGACTATCGACGCTGCCGCCCTCCGCACCTGTCTTACCTGTTCCAGCACCTGTTCAGACACCTGTTCATCTCCCGGTGGCCCTCTCCACAATCTGCCGTTCCCCCGACGTCACCCTCTGCATCGCCACATCAACACTCTCTGCATCTACCACATCTGCCATCCACCAGCTTTGCACTTGCCTGTGGAGACATATGAACCTGAGTCGCCTCACCCTTCCCCCTCCCCCTCAGTGCCTCCCATCTGGTCTGGGTTAACCAGCCACCACGCCAAAACCCTCCTATTCATGCATCGACTCAAGACCAGCGAGCCACTCCACCTCTTCCAAGACTCATCCTACATACCTACTACAAGTCGTATTCACAACTAGTTTCATCCACCATGCCCACCTGCCTTTGACGCCGCCCACCACATGACCTTCCCATTCAACCCCACTACCGTCTCCCGCCAGCTGCTCCGTGCTCTCGCCTCTCCTCTACACAACTCAGCTGTGTAACTATAATAGTATACCTTCATCCACCCATTATTGAATTTCTATAGAGATTATCCTCTGATTTTCTCTACAGATTGTGTGTTATTGTTATAATTCATCTCCACCTCTCACTCCATACTCACCTTCACCACCTGTCTTTATACTCATCTCTCATTTCACCTTCTATTTATTGCAGCTCGCATCCCGTCATCTCCATACATTTCCATTTCCATTTTCATGGTACATTTTCTCATCTTCATACTATAAATATATATATATATCACTCTTCATCTCTCATCTTACATTACGTCGCCAGACTGCATGTCATACTTTCGATATACGGAACTTACTCCACCCACTCTCAGTCAAGAAACAACCAATGCTCATACTCCACCCGCCAAGGACGATTCACTGACTCATCTACGTAGCGGACGCACGTACCCACAACCCGGGTCCCAGCCTACCACTTAATTACCCTCCACTTCATTACCCGCCTCACAACAAACTTCCCATCCAGATACTATCCATCCAGATACCTCATCCTCTACCCCTGTTACTACACAGCCTGCTTCTCCCCTTACTCCTTCCACTATCGTTAACTCTCCTGCCCCACTTCATTTCCCGTCTCCCTTACCCTTTCCTACCTCTACCTACTCTCTCTTTCATACTCCCATCACTTCCACGCTTCCAACTATGACTCAAACAACCCCTACTCCACAGTCTATCTCTCTCGATGATGCCAATCATCCCAAATTTACTGGCGAGGACTCCATTGGTCTGTTTATGATTTCCTCAGAGAGGTCGAAACCGACGTCCACAATCGGCGGATTACATATGAAAACCTCAAAGTTTCTTATCTTATGGGTCGCTTACACCAAGGCAAATCGGATATCGGATCCGCGATCCGTGATGGACATTTTGATGGCATCAAAACCTCTGATGATTTCCGTACGGAACTCATAACACTTTCTTGCCAGCATTCCAATACCGCATCTCTCATTGGATTCACTAATCTCCTCACCCAGATGGATGAGGATTTGCAAATCCCCCCCCCCCCCAACATCCCAAGCTGCGCGAAGCAGCCGCTGCCATGAAAGCCACTAGCAGCGAGATCCGCCAATTACTTATAGGCATGAAATGGGTATAGGAAGTAGATGGGGCTCCTATGGTTTTGCTCAACAACCTTGCAGATTTATTTGGTTACCTAAGATTCCTCCATTGGCTTGATCCTAAACAGAGAGAGATAGCCCTTGCGATAGGTTTCAATCCAGGAGATAAAATTGTTCAGATCACTAAAACCACCCACGAAATAATAGGTTCAAACCAGACGTGTCAGGCCACAAACCGCCCCTTGGTCTCTCAGGTCTGTCACAGTACAACTCGCCCAGTCAAATACTGTTCCCGTTCCACCACACGAGGGGGACCTGCCACGCATCGTTCTCCAACTGCAGGTCGTGATCAATCTAGCGTCCGACAGAACAGACAGTCCTCGATCCTCTGCTGGTACTGTGGTAAACCCGGACATCAAGAAAACAGTTGTGAACGTAAACACACACGGCATCACTCCCAAACTAGACGGCGTACGCCTTCCCGTTCGCGTCGTCCTACATGCAAGTATCATAAGACCAGTACGACACACACTACTAAGGAATGTCGGTACCTCAACCGCCGACAGTCGGGGGAAGCGTCGTGCCCGTATCGGACCAATATGACGTAGCAACAGAACACCAACTCCCCATCCGCCGTGTTGGACCCATAACTTCCTCAGATCTAGTCGTTCTAGGACGGAGTAATCACATACCAACGTCGTTCTTCATGGACACCGGATCTATAGTAAACTTGATTTCTGATACCTCTTTAGACATCATTCAACGCCACCACAAACAAGTCAGTTTTCTTGAGCCGCCTGACATTCGCCTATGCAGTGTAGAAGGCTCAAGGGAAGAGTCACTTTAGAAGTACAACTAGACAGCGCCTTGCTCCCTTTTCCAATAGAATTTCATGTTACTAACGAACTGAAATATCCAGCAGATGCCATTATTGGCTTACCCACCATTGCACAATACTCCATTGCGTTATTGCCTGCTTATAATAGTACAGACATTTCTGGGTTCCCAGTCTACAGTATGAAATGTCCCTGTCCTGTACTTCCGTCCTGTCATTCAGCTCCTCCTGACTCTCGCACTACCTAAGAGTACAGAACAAGTCAAGCCATCATCATCATCATCTGAGAATACAGAGATCATTTCCTCGCTGACTGAGAGCAAGGACATGAATTCCTCAACACCTGATGATGCATCCTCTCAGCATTCAGAAAAAGGTTCTTCCAACCTCCTCTAACGACAGCACTACAGCCGACTCAGACATGTCTCGGTTACGTACCTCACAGAGTCTGACTGATGTTCTCCAACACGCAGAGACGAGGCGTGCAGTAACGAATACGTGCACTATTTTGTTACCGCATGAGTTCACCAAAGTCTCTATTCGTGTTGTAGGTGCGAAAGAAGGAGTGGACGTACTAAGACTACCTGAGACGTGTTGTGTGAATGGCTTAACTTATGAGTCAGCCTGGTGCACAGTATTAGAGAACAGCCTTTGTTATGTATACTTCCTCAGTGTCACTAATGCTACACTAAACCTTAAAAGTGGTGTAAAGATCGGAGACTTCCTAGTATACCCAGCGGCCGTAATGGTGTGCCAGGAATCCTCTGTCCCTGCTGTTCATACTGATGATGACAGTCAACCAACAAGTGTATGTGCCATTAACTCTACAGGATCTGCTCCGACTCGTTCACCTGACCTGCACTTACATCTGACTTTGCCAGGATTTTCCACAGCATAAATCTCAACTTCTCGACCTTTTGCACGCTTACAGAAATGTGGTAGCCTTACCCGGAGAACAGATGGACAAGACAGACTTAGTCCAACATCACATAGAACTAGTACCAGGAACTCAGCCGATTTACTGTACATACCAGCATTTCGGTTACCTCACAGCTTGAGAAAACAGACAAATCAGATGGTACAAAAAATGTTAGTTCAGGACATTGTTGAACCATCCGTCAGTCCATGGAATAGCCCTCTTTTCTTAGTCCCAAAGAAGGACAGCAACTTCAGACCAGTAGTGGACTACCGTAAAGTAAACTCCGTAACCGTTCCAGACCATTTCCTGTTACCCGTCCTCACAGATTTCCTAGAATCACTAGGTGAAAATAATGTAATCTTTTCATTTCTAGACCTCCTCAGTGGTTACTGGCAGGTCGAAATGGAAGAATCCTCTCGCCCAATTACAGCCTTCAGCACCCCTTCAGGACATTTTCAGTTTAAGAGTTCCTTTTGGTTTGAGAAATGCTCCTTCAGTATTCATGTGACTTATCCATTCAGTCTTTAGTGGCATGATAGGACACTGTCATTTTGCTTACCTAGATGGCATCATTGTTGTGAGCAAATCAGTCCCTGACCATTTTGCCAAACTCCAACAAGTATTGGAACACCTACAGCTAGCAGGCCTGAAAATCAACCTCAGTAAATGTGACTTCCTGAGAAAGAAAATCAACTTTCTAGGACATGTCGTCAACGCACAAGGCATTCATACTAATGACGACAAAACTAAGGCGATCATTAATTTCCCAGAACCTACCACTACCGATGCTGTCAGCAGTTTCCTAGGTCTAAGTGGTTACTACCGTAGATTCATTAAAGACTGCAAAGATCACTGCTTCTCTAACCCACTTACTAATGATGAATGTATCCTTTGTATAGACTAACGATCAGTCCCAGGCTTTCCAAGCACTAAAGACAGCTCATGTCAATGCCCCAATTTTAGCATTCCCTGATTATACCAAACCCTTCCTTCTATGCACAGACACCTCAGGCGCAGGACTTGGTGCAGTTTTAATGCAACTCAATCAAGCATCCAGGAAGCGTGTAATAGCGTATGCTAGTTGCGCCCTTAGCACTGCTGAACGTAATTACAGTGTCACCAATTTAGAAGTTTTGGCAGTAGTCTGGTCTTTGAAACATTTCAGAGACATAGTATATGGTTATCCAGTGCATATCCAGACAGACCACCTCCCTCTATGTGATTTGTTTAAGGGACGCAACCTCACTGGTAGGTTAGCTAGATGGTCCATCACCATCCAGGACTTCAATCCCACTTTTCAGTATGTCCCAGGAAAATCGAATGTAGTCGCACACGCACTCTCACGTCATGTAACCACACCTGTCACGTCCCTGCAGCCCAAGGGCACTGACAGCACAACCTTAACATCAGAGGATGTTCACAACTCTCTGCGCAAGGATTCCATATGGTCCCAAGTAGTTTATTTCCTCGAATCAGGAGATGCCTCGATCTTACCTACTCTACCAGTACCACTAGATGAGTTCATACTAAAAGGTGGTCTCTTGTACAGAAAAACATTCCATACAGGGAAGGATTTTCCCAACAGAGAAGTACACCAACTCGTCCCTACTGACCTAATATCTGCGGTCCTTCACATCATTCATGATACACCTCACGCATCCCATCCAGGTAAAGACCAATGCTTGTGCCAAGCACAGCACGTCTTGAGTACTATTGGCCAACCATGCGTCACGATATCAATGCGCACTGTGTCTCTTGCATCTCATGCCACCGCCACAAAGGTTCAACCGGCTTACCTGCACCACTCTTACAATACCCAATCCCGTCACGACCATGGGAAACAATCTTCATCGATCTTCTAAAACTCCCTGTTACGGAATCAGGCACAGAGTATTTGTTTGTAGCAGTCGACCACTTCTCACGCTACTGTGTCCTCATACCCCTCTCAGATAAGACCGCGGAGTGTTGCACGTGCCTTCGTAGATCATGTAATTTGCCCGTTCAGTACACATACCATCCTCACTGACAACGGTACTGAGTTCAACAATAGTCTCCTAGATGAGATCTGTCGCCACTTTAGAATTAATAAATGCAATGTCGTCCCTAACCATCCAGCTTCCAATGGCCTTGTAGAGCGCCACAATAGAAAAATCCTAGAGTGCCTCAGACACCTAGGCTCCCATATTTAGTCATGGGATGACTGGATTCCCCAAGTGACATCCTCAATCAACAGCTCCATCAACGCTTCCACTGGCGAATCTCCCTTCTTTGTCCTCTTTGGTTTTGACAAACACCTCCCATACACCCTGCTATCCTCAAAGCCAGACCCCATCTATAACATGGATGATTATGTAAAAGTATAATTGGGCAACTTCCAAACAATCCATCAGTATGTAACATCCAATCTCGCTTCATCTAGGGAGGACATGATACAATGCCAACATAAATCTGCCTCTCCTATCACTATCAACGTCGGTGATCTAGTCTTTGCTCATTCCCATACGCGCACCTCTAAATTGGATAACAAATTAACCGGCCCCCACCGCATACTGAATAAACAAGCCAACAAGTTCCACATCCAAGACATCTCCAATACAGACACCAAGTGGGCCCATGCTGACGATCGAAAACGTGCACCGCGAGGCCTAGTGTTGGAAGAATCACTTGCACAACCTACTGCTCTCCCTCCTACTCCACAAATCCCTCAATCTACCCCATCTCCACCTATCCATCGGTCTCCCTCATCTCCCCCTACACCTACTCATTCCTCAACCAATTAGTATCGATTCAACCTGCGTTCTGCCCGTCATCCTCTCCAGGAACTCTCCCATTAATTCTAACCTAATTTTCTAGGTACGATGTTAGTGGTCTACCTGCTGACAGTGCTGACCTGCTGGCAGTGCTGACCCTCCTAGGGTCCGGGTCAGGTAAGGACGATGGTTGAGTATGTCCCGGGGCCTTGGTCGGCTCGGGAGGCGACGTAATGCTCATCAAAGAAGTAGTCTCCCTGCACTACAATCTTGTGACCCTGACCGACGTAGCCATCACCCTGCATGCCTACGCGCACCAGCTCCACAACATCAAGATCCACCTCAAAGCCCTCATAGGGAAACACAACCCAAATCAGTATTTATATCATCTTTTCTTCCCACTCTCCTGGCAGTTGCCATACATTACTGGCAAATTCACTGAGCTCAATGACACATTCAGACACCCATAGGTCATTCTCGAGTGAAACGAGGTCTCTTTGACCTCAGAGGTGAGATTCTAAGTGGCTTGTTTGGCGTCACTACAGCCCGTGAGCTTTCTGGCTTCAAATCTGACCTAGCTCATTTAGCTTCAGCCCTAGATTCTCAATGCCAAGTCATCAAGGTCCAACACACTATGTTACAGAAGATTACAGCCCACCTAAATTAAGGCGGTAGCTCGATCGGTAGAGAGTTGGCTTGTGGTCCCGTGGGACCCAGGTTCGAATCCTCGCTGGTGCAGGGAACAGTTTAAGGATTTGAATTTCATTAAATCAGGCTTTACTGATCTACCAGAAGACCCGCCGACATGTCGTAAAAATGACCCCGCTAATACCAATACACCAGTCCTGTATGAGACAGCCCTAGCATGTATTCAATATGGACGGTGGGTGTTAAGCACCGAAGTGGTGACATGTAGATTGTAGGAGGACGACTGGGCCTTGATAGCAGGCTGTGAAGCCTATGCCCAGAGTCGGACACATAAAAAAAAAAAAAAAAAAGTAACTTACACTCTGAACAACTTCACCGACATATTCAAACGACACCTCTCAAATCTCAACGTTATTTCTCAGTTCTATCTCAAACTCAACATGGATAATCTCCAACTAGGCGGTAGCTCGATCGGTAGAGAGTTGGCTTGCGGTCCTGTGGGACCCAGGTTCGAATCCTCGCTGGTGCAGGGAACAGTTTAAGGATTTGAATTTCATTAAATCAGGCTTTACTGATCTACCAGAAGACCCGCCGACATGTCGTAAAAATGACCCCGCTAATACCAATACACCAGTCCTGTATGAGACAGCCCTAGCATGTATTCAATATGGACGGTGGGTGTTAAGCGCCGAAGTGGTGACATGTAGATTGTAGGAGGACGACTGGGCCTTGATAGCAGGCTGTGAAGCCTACGCCCAGAGTCGGACACATAAAAAAAAAAAAAACTAGCCATTGACTCTCTATTCTCTCAGATCACTACCTTGGTTCGTAACCTAGTCGATGCTATTAATGGACGTGTCACTGTAGACTTAGTACCTATCTCAGCTCTCCACTCTGTATTAGAATGGGCTCACTCTACTTTCCGTCTATCCCCAGTACTCCCCTACTCCTCTCTCGAATATTACTATCCAGTTCTCAAGGCCACTCTTCTCACCAAATACGTCATCGTCCATATCCCTGTACGTTCTGCCATCACATTCAACCTTTTCCACATAATTTCCTTCCCCTTCTGATACAACAACTGTCGTGCCGTGTTTTTTTAGCATGCATAGAAATGTAAAATCTCCCACTGGTTTAGCCGCCAGTGTAATGTTATGATTTTGACTATATGAATTTATTAGATTTTTACTGATTACTGATTACAATTGAGGAAGAAATCCTAGAATTTTTATGGAAGGCCTCGTAAATTGATTTCCACTAGGAAGAAATACTAACAAGTAGAAGTAGAATTAATTTTGGTAGGCTGCCACCACCCAGCGTTTGCCAGGAAAGAAGTTATTAGTCCCNCAACTCCTTATTGCAAGTTTCTGTTCCTTCAGAATATTTCCTCCTCTCACATGATCATCTTTCAGTTGCATTCCCTTCTACCACTGACCTCCAGAAATGTTCCTCCCTCACACCTACCTCTCGTCTCTGTGCTGCCCATCTTTTCGCTATCTTCCCTAGCAGTGCTACACCCTGTGAGTCTGCTTTAGTTCGCAACCACTTCATATACTGTACTCGGCTTGTTCCTTTGTTCCAGCTCCTATACTCTCAGTCCATCACGCTCACCTCAACCACGTCCAGTACTTCTTTACTGTTCCAATCTCTGTCACCATCCTGTGTCCTGGTACTTCGGTCCGCTCCGTACCTGCTAGTGGTCTCTACAAAGCACCGGACTATTGTACAATAAATTAGAGTCAGTCATCACTTACGCCACTCGCTATCACCAATCAGTCCGTAAACACTCCTATGACATCTTCCAACCCATTGACATGCCTTCCAACCTGCCATCTGCTAACATTACCATCACCTCCCCCAACATGCGTATGCTAACATTCCTCAACGACAGTGACTTCATTATGGATCAATTTTCTCTGGCCTTCAGCCGTTCATGGGTTCAAACAACAGTTGTGTTTCCCCCTGTGGTCATCTCTTTCATAGGTTTTCTCCACATCATCTGTGCAGTGCACTGTTGTGTCCGGCAAATGGAACACAGACTGCAGGAAATCAGAATCGCAACTGACCTAGTACACCCTCTAGAAGACGTTGAAACTATCCGTACTTAGCGCCCTTGCATTCCGTGACTACCAATGCCACCTAATAGTAACAAACTGTGGCCAGAAAACATACCACCAGCACATGTTGGCATATCTCTGATACAGTAATTTGTGACATATGGAAACTAACATAGAAAAACAAAAAGATGGAAAGACATGTGTATCCTGTTTAACAAGAGTTATCTACTTATATAGATATAAGAACCTAAATCCTCCCTGTGTATCATATATCAACATTACTCCTTGTGTATCATATATCAACATGACTCCTTGTGTATCTTATATCAACATACCTTCCCCTGTAACAATGTATATCCCTAGCTTATATCCCCTTGACATGGCCAAGTCCTCCCTCCAACCCCTGTATCATGATTCAAGCCTCCCGCCCTTGTATCATAATTCCTACCTCCGACCCCTGTATATAATTACTCCTTTTTTGTGTGTGTGTGTGTCCGACTCTGGGCATAGGCTTCACAGCCTGCTATCAAGGCCCAGCAGTCCTCCTACGTACGATACACCTCTACATGTCACCACTTCGGCGCTAATACCCACCGTCCATATTGAGTACAGGCTAGGGCTGTCTCATACAGGCCTAGTGTATTGGTATTAGTGGGGGTATTTTTACGACATGTCGGCGGGTCTTCTGGTAGATCAGTAAAGCTTGATTTAACGAACTTCAGATCCTTAAACTGTTCCCTGCCCCAGTGAGGATTTGAACCTGGGTCTGTTAGGACCGCAAGCCAGCTACCATCCCCTGTATCATAATCCCTCCCTCCTTCCCCTGTATCATAATCCCCACTTGTACAAACCTCCCACCTACCTTAGTCATATGAACCACCTCATATACAACCTCTTTAGTGTCAGGAGACACCATCTCAGCTACCCGGGGGAGTATTGTACCATTCCCGTTATATGTATGTATCATCCCCGTTATGTGTGTGTATATATGCCACCCCCCACTATGTGCTGTCACTAAAATTGCTGACCTAATCAGCCGCTCCCAGGCTCGAACAACCAACTAAAAGCAGATGCATCCCAGCAGATCAGGGCTAACACTCATACAGGCAACGTACTGTCCCCGTGCTCC
This sequence comes from Birgus latro, assembly GCA_018397915.1. Taxonomy (NCBI): domain Eukaryota; kingdom Metazoa; phylum Arthropoda; class Malacostraca; order Decapoda; family Coenobitidae; genus Birgus; species Birgus latro. The sequence goes on from JAGKTI010014375.1 coordinate 16,421, forward strand.
ACAATTAACCCACCGAGTCCCACCGACGTACATTGCACGTCGCTACTTTTTTCCGTGGACAAACCCACCGACGTGCATCGTACGTCACTCAGTTGCAAGGCCCATTGCATGCACATTTTCAACATTTGCGGATGATTTGTGGTAGGCATATGTGGGAGACCTTCCTCTACCTGCAGTCAAGCGGGGACACTGCCTGGCCCCACCTAACCCCCCCTCCCCCCCACACTGGGCAATTCACCTGTTAGCAGTAACCTGGCCAGTAAAGATATGTTGTCCCACGGTCTCTCCAATGACGAAATTCACAGTGAAAGTGATTCCTGAGGTGGAGGACAAAGAAACAAAGAAGCTAGAGGTAGAAACAAACAGAAGTGATGAGGTGGTAATGTCGTAAAGGAAGGTGCCATATGTGGATGTGTTTGGTGATTGAATAATGCTTCTGTTGCCTATATAACTGTGAAAACCAATATAGACTTGTACTACACATTAATTTGTACCAAATAAACAAAAAAATACATAATTTAAAGTGACGAATTAGTTAACCCTTCCATAATTCGTTTTCTTTAGCCAGGTGCCCTGAAAAAGAAGGAAAATGTAAGACTAAATGACACCTGTATTAACATTTTCAACCTCAGGAGGGCGATTTGTCTATGAATTTTCGATGTTTCTCACCAAAAGCGGAGGTTTGAGCCAAAAAAAAAAAAAGTTGAAAATTGGTCGGGATCTGGAGGTAGGCTGGGTAAAAAAAAACGGTCGGGATTGGATGGGTTAAAGACTGTAAATAGCTACTCCAGGAGTTTCATTACATCATCAAGGGGTTGTGACCAACATATGACACTTCCCACACCAGCAGACTGAGCCTACTAAGGGTTTCTATTGTAGCACTATCCACTCTCTCCTGTATATGACACCCCCACACCAGCCTACCAAATGTTTCTATTGTAGCGCTGTCTACTCCCCCCTGTATATGACACCCCACACCCCCACACCAGCAGACTGAGCCTACCAAGTGTTTCTATTGTATAGCTATCTACATCCACCCTGTATATGACACCCTCACACCAGCAGACTAAGCCTACCAAGTGTTTCTGTTGTAGCACTATCTACACCCCCTGTATATGGCACACACCCTCACACCCACACCAGCAGACTGAGCCTACCAAGTGTTTCTATTGTAGTGCTATCTATGTCCCTATATATGACACCCCGACACCAGCAGACTGAGCCTACCGAGTGTTTCTATTGTAACGCTATCTACGGCCCCCCTGTATATGACACTCCCACACCAGCAGACTGAGCCTACCAAGTGTTTCTAGTGTAGCGCAATCTACAGCCCTATATATGACACACTGGGACTGAAGAGATTAACACTCATGGTCTGCTGTTCTCTGATATTCCATTCCACTGAATATCACACGATTTTATTCAGGTGAGGGAGGCAGAGCAGCCTGGGTGGTGACAGGCATAGCAATTCACAGGCTTTTCTTATTTGCATTTGCCTTTCTCTTTCTCTTCTTCCATCTTTCTTCTTACCTTCCTCTTCATTCACCCCACTCTCTCTCTCTCTCTCTCTCTCTCTCTCTCCTCTTGTTCCATTCTTTGCCATTATCCCTATGTCTTCCTGCTCTCGTCCNCTTATTTGCATTTGCCTTTCTCTTTCTCTTCTTCCATCTTTCTTCTTACCTTCCTCTTCATTCACCCCACTCTCTCTCTCTCTCTCTCTCTCTCTCTCTCTCTCCTCTTGTTCCATTCTTTGCCATTATCCCTATGTCTTCCTGCTCTCGTCCTCTCTCTCCTTTCATTCATGGTTCTCCCTTCACTTCCTTGTCTGCTCTAAATATATCTTTAGTAATTCTCATTGTTTGACTATTTCCCTATACACCTCTCCTTCACTTACTCTGCTTCCCTCTTTCTCATTGTCACTCCTCTTCCTCCTTTCTTTGTTTTTCTCTCAGCCTCTCTTTATCCCGTCATTACTCTCTCACTTTAATTATCTCTTTTCTTTACTCACAACCTCTCTTCATCCCTTCATTACTCTCTCTCTCTCTCTCGTTCATGCAGACACCTCAAGACGGGGTGATGTAGGGTTCACGGAGCAAGAAAAAGAAAAAAATGAGAAAACGAGAAACAAACTAAATGACTGCATAATTAAAGTGGGCACACTCTCCTTCACTCACCATTCCAGCACTCGGAATCCTGACTCCACCCCACGGGCACAAACACCCAGGCTTAGGCGCGTCATACTATCTTATCAGCCAGGGTCAATCCAACGCGTGTCTTCTGCCTGACCTAATTAACGCAGTCTGTAATAAAACATAACAATCCTTTATAAAGACAGGTTACTTCTTAGCCACAGGACGCCATTTTTATATTATTCATTCTGTTATTGAAATATAAAAGTTAGGGGTAAGGGCTGCAGATGATGCGACTGCCGGCGTGGACAACATCAACACCCTCAGCCCCCCAAGGACTACAGGGGTCCGCCGCTGACACTGAGCAGCTCGGGACAGGAACGGTGCACCTGTATCCCTCCCCGACGCCCCTCTTACTCCCAGCTGACATCCTGGGAAGGTAGCAGTCGCCGGCTCCTAGTCTCCGGCCGAAATTCCACTCACCAGGTAAGGGGTGGAGTTTGCCTACACAACTCTACACAACACCGCAGTATTGGCCATTGTCTACAGGGCAAGGGGCAGAACTGGCCACACTCCATTCCCCAGTTATATCCACGATACAGGGCCACGGCACGGACCACCAGCCGTGTCGGTCGGGCAGGACAGGTCACCAGTCGTCCGCTTCCTGTAGTCATTCCCCCCAGAGTAGCGCTGCAGCACCAGACACAACCCGTGCTGGGTACGAGGAAGGATCAGCCATCGTCCGTCCCTCTGCTACTAGTGCTCCCTACTCCATGGTACAGGCCATTAGCCATACCAGAGTCATAGTCCCCTATAGGACCATGACATTGGCCACTAGCCACACCAAGCCAGAGGCAGAGCAGGTCATAGTCTGCTCTTCTCCTACAGGAGATTCTTACTCCCCTCACGGAGACAGGAGAGAACGAGTTGTGCCTCACATAAATCCTCAGTTCCGACGGGGCAGAGGAACCGCTGTGATTGCCACTAGCAGTATGGGGGAGGCAGATTCGGCCACAATCCGCTCCTCACCCTCTGTTCCCAGGATATCTCCGACAGGGCAGTCCCTTGCCTGGCTCACCCTGTTTCCTGTAGCTGGGCAGCATGCACCCCCTCTACTGCAGAGGGAGTAGCTGGGGAAGACCCTTTCCTGGAGCCTTGGCCAGGCCTCACCTGAGGCCTTGGTTCCCTTCAACTCAGCCAGTGTGAGCAGCAACTGAGGCGGAGCCCCAGCAGATGCCTGCGTCGGGCCCTATTGACCACTCCCCCAGCCCGAAGTTCCTGTGAGACGGCCCTGACGGCACCGTTGCCCTCCAGCTGTTGCCGCAGTCCATCCACCCCAGGTTCCAGTACCCTGGGTCCTCAGCTACCCCGGGAGCCTCCCCGAACATCAGGGCACAACTTACCTGCTGGTGGGACCTCTCTGAGCCCATCCCTGACTCGGCATCGAGACCGCCTCCTGGCTCTCTTCGGACCGAGCCCTTAGCCCCGCACCTACGTGTGGGGCCCTGTAAAGGCGTGCCGCTCCGTCCACCCTCCTGATGGAGGAATCAACCTTCGGCCCACCAATGATAGTGAAACAGATGGACTTTACAAGTGTGCACCTCTTAGACCCAGACATGTATATGGTCGTATGTGTAATGCGAGTGATTCCCAATAGTGTGTTCTCGTGATAAAGTGGCAAGGAAACCCCAGAGTGTAAGACTGGATGAGCCTATTAGTGATCCTGGTCTAGTGTATATCACGAACGGAGTGCCGCGCCCCCCCTCCCCCAGTGAGTGAAACACAACAGTGACCAAATAGGGTAAATTATATTGCGTCGATCGTGCCATCTCCTTGCTTATTAACCCCTACACCGCGGGGTGTCGGAGGCACGCCAGGCCCTTCCCGAGGGGATATTCGCGCTCCGACTGACTTTTTAAAAATATTTGCCAAAAATCAGTTATTAGTTCTAGAATATTATAATTAAATATGCATATGGCGCATACCTTCAGCTTTCTCCTGGGATGTTTTTTTTTTTTTTTTAGCACTCGTCGACTACCATAGGACTTGTGGAGACTTCTGAAGTTGGGTAACTAAGTCTTCACTTTGCACTTCCCGACATCCCCTAATCTGAATACCACTGCCAGATATTATCACTAGAAACACTATCTGTCTATCTATTGCCAGACGCCTCAATTCCACATGGGTGGCCACAAACAAATCGCCTGCATGTCACTTTGTCCCCCACCATTTCACTACCCCACTCCCAACTCACACTCCCCTCTCTCATGTACCTCTCCACTCCATCCCTCCATCTCATCCTCGGCCTCCCCCTCCCTCTCGCCCCCTGCACCTCACTCACATACACTCTCCTCGTCAGTCTTTCACTCTCCATCCTCTCCACATGCCCAAACCACTTTAACATGTTTCTCATAACGCTTCCTATCACATCCACAACCACACCACAATGCTCCTTCACTTCCTCCTTTGTAAGTCTGTCTCTCCATGTGACTCCACATGCTCCTCTCAAATAACTCATTTCCACTGCTCTCACTCTTGACTTCTGTCCTTCCCACAGGGTCCAAGCTTCACTTCCATATGTTAGAGATGGTATCGCAATACTGTCATGTAACAACTTTTTCACTTCCATGTTCACCTCCCTGTTTCTTATCACTGCTTTCAACGAACCAGCAACCTTCCTTCCCTGCTGCACCCTTTCAAGCACTTCTCCCTTCAAACTTCCATCCTTACTCATCACACTACCCAAGTACTTAAATGCACTCACATTCTCCATATCCTCCCCATCCAATCTCACTGTACGGTTGCTGGCTTCACTTCTCTCGAAGACCATCACTTTACTCTTCCCTATATTCACCTTTAGCTTCCGTTTCTTACACACTCTCCCAAACTCATCTACCAAGCCTTGCAGCTCCCCTTCCTCTTCACTCAACAACACAGTATCATCTGCAAACAACAGTACAGGGAGTTTCCAAACACTGCCCTCTCTCACTAGGGCCGCTCCAACATCCACTGCCCGACCTTGTACCTCTTTTATAACCCCATCCATGTACAGATTGAACAACCATGGAGACATGACACATCCTTGTTTCAATCCAACACTATTCAATGATTTCCAAGTAGTTTGGAATTCATACTAAAAAAAAAAAAACACTGTGAAAGCAATGGAAAATACGAGC
>JAGKTI010014376.1:0-10579 GCA_018397915.1 Birgus latro
AGTTTGCTCAACAGAACAAATATATATATATGTACTGGCATTGTTAACCCATTGATTCAGCTGACTACTTTATTCATCTCATTTCAGAAAATTTTATTCAGCCTAGGTAGAGATATGCAGTTGTTGTGAAAGGGTTGATGAAGACTGCCTTAAATAAATTTTTGGCAAACACTCAAAAGGCTGAAGATATTATCAGGAAATAGCAAGCATAAACTAGTTAGGAATTCTGATTATATAGTAGGAAGTAGGGTTAGGATGGTGGTTAGTAGGAGGAAGGGGGAAGGGAGAGGAAGAGGTTGAGATGATGATGACAATTGCAGTGGCTAAAGTATGTTGTGTTTCTTTGCAGGTGGGGAGGGTGAGCAGAGAGACAAGGAACAGGTGCAAGATGTGGAAGATCAGGATGTGAGCTAATGTGGCAGTGGCGGCGGTGGCCCTTAAACCTCCCCTCCTTTCTCTCTCTTGTGGTCCTTCTCTCTTCATCTCTACACCACCACACCACCACCACCACCACCACCACCTTCCTCTACCACCACCACCACCACCTCCACCACCACCCCTTCACTCAGCGGAGCTCCACCTACTTACCACTACCACCGACTTCTCTCTCCACCACTGCCAAGGACATGTATGTCAGCTCCACCGATCAAATCTGCCACAGAGAGAAGAAACCCAAGCTTCTGCTGATGCGTTGTAGACTTGCATTTTTTTTCGTGTGATACTTATTATTAAAAAAAAAAAAAAATTTTTTTTTTTTTTTTTTAAGGTGTATGTTGGCAAAAGTAATGCCTGCAACCATTTTTCTAGGTGTACCTTGGTGTTTTAAGACTTATCAACGACATTCCTCAATTTGTCGTTGGCTTAACATTCCCGGCGCGAGTCTACCTGGAGTTCTGCTGGTGTGGCAGGGGAGTCGACACCATCATTCCAAAACTTAACCTTTTTTATATATATTTTGTCCTTAGGTGTAATTCTCCTCCATTTTTTAATTATTTTTTTATAAGATATTATACCACTGTTTTTGAAAATAGGCCATTGCATCATTTGTTATGTATTTATTAATGATATTGGTACTTGATAAGAAATTTATATATTAGGTAGGCTAATTATTTTTTATGGAGATTATTTTTTCCCCCCCTTGTATATTTTCTTCCATGTGGCCTTAAATTAAGGCCAGAGGTTCCGTCGGTTTTCTCCCTCGTTGGTGTTCGGTGTCTGACGTGGATAATATAATTTTGTTTGTATCCCAGCTCAATGTTGTTAACTGGTGACCAAAGGGGGTGAGTGAGCAAGTTGCAAGAGGGTTACATCAGAATCCAGCACCACCCGGTCCCCTCTTCCCTGTCCTTTCTTGTGTCCTTGAGATTAATGTCTGCTCGATCATTTCCCCCCTGCTTTTGTTTCGCTCACGTCCCTCTTACCGCTGCTCTAAGATGTCCCTGGTTGAAAAGTATAATGAAAGTTTGACTCGGACCTCAGAGTAGCCTCTTTTATCAGAGGATAGTGAGAGGTTTGGGTTGAATTTGCTACATAATCCAGGGACCCTAGTTCCTCTGCCTCAGATTGGCCCAGCTAGCACTTGCATTCCTTAGTGTAATAATTTTTAACTAAGACCACATCCTGGCACTTTCCTGTCAAGCTTGGGGTAGAGCAGTCACATGAGACAAAGGCAGTTGCTGCATATTTATTGCAAGAAAACAAGTTGACTGTGTATTTTGGTGTGCTCGTTAGGGTTTAATATTTTTGGTAAGAGTTGTTAGTGGACCTTGGAACCATTGTTCTGACCTTATTTATATGTTGCAGTATATTCTATTGCAGTGCTGTGAGTTAAAAAAGTAGTTGGGAGAATTCAGCAAGAGAAATTCGGGTTTATAAAAATTAGTGAAGTCTTAAGGGCTTTAATTGTTTATGGTATTGCATTGTTGCCGGCACACAGAGGGTATGCTGTAAGAGGAAATGTGCTGGGTCGTGTCTGTTTGTTGTGTAACTTAGACGGTAGTAATGAAATTAACCAAAAGTTTACCTGTTGTATACTTTGCCCATCTGTTTATACCCACTTAACGATGTAGTCTTAAGTTCCATCCTCCCTGTCAGTCACACCACCCCAGATTACCTTCTTTAATAAAATTATCTGTGGTTAATGGAGTGTACTTAGGTTTGTTACATAGCAACTTTGTTTCTGCACAAGTAGGTACCCCCCCCCCTTCCTCCCTTCCCTTACATGTCATGATGCTGAGAAACTTTTTGTAAGTGTAGATGATGCTTCTTACCAAGGTAGCTCAGTGGGAGGGTTAATGTCAATACTACTCGCCTTGTCTGTTGGTCAGTAGGGGAGGACGAGGGATGGATGGTAGTGTTGGGAGGTAGTACTGAGTTGTCTTAACACCTAAATTCTCATTCTGTGGCCCATCTAACTTCAAAATCTTGCTCTTCATTTTCCACTTGTCATCCCTCGCCGTATCCTGTACTTCCATCAGTCCTACCACTTGCTTTGTGGACAATGGGAAGCTTATTCCCCACGCAGCCAAATAAAGTACTGTCAGAGTTCTTTTAACACAAGAGGTTGGCTTTCAAAGCAACTCCGCACATCACGGACAGGTCTTCTACCATCCATTTGCTTTTCTTTTCCATGCACACGATCTTTCCATTTCTTTCTAACCCTTCTCCCACATTCTATGGTATTTTTTTGCCTCCTTGTCTTTTCACCACTCACTGACTGCACTTAAAGCAGCTTCCTTGTCCCTCCCTCCCTCTTTCTTGCTAAAGTATGCCAACCACCCCACTGTCCTTCCTCCCATACCACCTGGCCACCTGTCCTTCTCTACCACTTACCACCCCTCACCCACACTTCGTGCCCACCCTTCTATCCCCATGTGGGTCACTCCTAGTTGCAGGTACTGTAGGCTAATAGCTTGGCCCCTTGTGGCTTCTTTCGTGTCTAGTATTTGTGTCGCAACTTGGGGTGGAAAAAAATATTGTCATTTTCTTTTATTAATTTTATCCGAGTGCATCAAACTCTCCCACACTCGGAGGCGCAACATGCGTCACATCTTGTGCTTTGTCAAACCTTGAATGATCACAAACATTTTTTGGTGTCTCCAGTGTATGGGTGAGCAGAGGAATACGTTTTTCACAACTTCTCAGTCATTAAGTGTTTTTATTGTGGTCAGCGTGAGGTGACTACAATACCAATAAGGTTGGTGGATTCTGCAGAGATTATTATCATTTGAGAGGCCAGCTGGTTTTGAGCTCCATGATGGTGCTTCAGTAAGGCTCCTATTATAATTATTATTATTTTTCCAATGTTGCGAGGGAACAAGTCCTTACTGATGTGCTTGTCTCGCAGGAGCTCTGCACCGCTGGGTTGCCACACAACACGTTACTTTAACCCCCAGACATTCCAAGAGAGCAACTTGATTTTATTTTTGAAGGTCACTCTTTCTGAAACTCCATTGAATGTGTGAGCTCCCCTTGACAAACTATAGCCAAGCAAAGTGTTAAAGTAATGAAGCTTAGTATGTAAGTTTCTTAAAACCAGCAATCTCATTTTCCCAGCATAAGTTTGCGTAGGGGGGCAAAACGCTCTTGGCTGGAGTTTTTGCCAGGGTAGCCAGTGTGTTTATCGTAGTGGTTCACCTCAACGCAAGCCAAGTGATGAGTGGCTGGTCCCTGAGTCATACTCTCATCAGTTAAGGAGGCTTTCCAGCACGTTCTAAACGAGTTTATTTTCTGTATGTGGTACAGCAATTCCTGTATGACATTATGTAATCCATATTGATGTAAAAAATGTGAATAACTTGCAGGAAGAATAAGCTGTAATACACAAAATAGTCTCAAGGAAGCATTGTCAGAAGGCCTCCTATGCTGATAAGAATATGGATGCTTGTGACTGCTACACCCGGGCCACACTGCACTGTCAGTCCCGCCCCGCAGTTCTTGGTGCTAGCTAGCTGATTTCTTGCCTCCCATGGCTCTCTATCATGGCAATAAGAATCCTGGAAATTTAATGACTGCAATACTTTATAACACTAATTAGATCAAAATTTTTTAATGTAGCAAAGTCCTGTGTTAAATTTAATTAGTTATAAACAGCCGCTTGTTAAATTATCTTAGCAAATTATTTGAGTTATATAAATGTAGCAGCAAATTTAGATTGGGTCCAGTGATATGGAGGGAGCTGTGCCAGACCCCACCACTCAGCTGTAGAGGCTTATGGTAGGTTTGGCTTCAGTTTGTCGCTGGATTAGTCTTGCTCGGGTTTGTCACAAAAACAAATTCAAATCGTCAGGCAGCAACAGCAGCAGCAGCAGTGGAAAAGAAATGAACTGTGTCGTAGATTTAGAACATAAAAATAGACCCCTAAATTACAGTCAGCCATTGGTATTATTGTAATGCTGTATTTTTTACTACTACCATTATTACTCATAAATGCTATACACCAAGAGTTGTGAATCTTGCTAGAATGTGCCCCTCTATGTACATACCAAATTGTGATAGGCAAAGCACATGTGTCAATGCACTTGCATGTCAAAAGTGTTTGATTAAACCTCATATTCTCTACTTTGGGTGTTTCTTATCCTCCATGCCGAGTTTATATCATCCATAAAACTTTATTTGTTGCTTTGGTAACGTTGTTGCAGATGTACGGAATAAAGACTGAAAATCCTCCATAGTGTTTATTACATCCAACACCATGACTATGGAGAGGAGTATGGACTGCTGCTAGGAAGATTCTGGGGGAGATATAATATGTGTTAGGTGTTCCTTATGTTTATAACACCCACAGTACATTACAAACAGTTCATTTAGGTTGTGATGGTGACATCAGCTGGTGCCTGGGAGAACTGTAGGGCCTCAGCATGCGGACAGTAGTAAATTGCCTGGCGTGAAACAACTTCAAATAGGGGACACGGTGGCTCAGAGGTAGAGCATCGAGCTCGGGACCGGGGGGTCGCGAGTTCGAGCCGCGCCCGGGACTGCCGTGCTGGGAGGGGTAACGCCCTCCTGTTACCTAGCGGGGCTATATGATCTCATTGTAAGGTCTAGCTCGGGGATTCTTTAATCCTTTTTAAACAACTCCAAATGAGACCCAAAGGGGTAAAACTGGTGTGGAATACAGAATATACAGTACTGTGTGAAGGGGAAAGTCATACCTATTGAGGTTCCTTGTGTGATAAAAAGGTGAGGATTTAACTTTATTGAGAGTTTCTTATTCCTTGTTATGAAGTGAAAGCAAAGCAGAGAGGTTTCTGCGTCACTGGAGCAAAACTGCTTGCTTCTTGATTCCTCCCCCTCTCCTTCATATATCATGTATGGTAAACATACAGTTTAAGCAGCAGAAACACCTTGTCAAATCAGGTTTTCATGATAGTCTTTTATATTTGTCTGGTTATTTTTGGGTTGGTAAATGACTTATCAGATAGGTAAATAAGCTACAGAACGTGATTTTTTTTTTTTTTTCCCCATCATGGAACTAGGATTCCGTGGGCTTGAATGATGAGTGAATGGAAGCGTGGCCCATTGAACTGGGCACTCTTAAGCTGTCTGGACGTTGCTACTGCTCACCCTGCCCTAGGATGAGAAAGGAGGTCCGGTGTCGTTTGCACGTGGTGTCATTGTTATGCTACGTATTTGTGGGTCGGTTTCTCGCCCTCAAATACGCAGGTTACAGCGGGTCCCTATTCTAGACCGGAAGGTAACTCCAAAGTGTAGGACTGGACACAAAAACAAGGCAGTAAGTATTACACACATGTATTCCAGATATTTTCCAAAGAACAATAGTACATCACAAATATATTACAACTGGGTTGGTCGGGGATAGGTTAACTCTTTACACAAATGGAATCTGTCACTATACCGACTGGTAGAAGTATGGTACTATTTACCCAACACTTATGGCACATACAATATACTTATAATTTCAGACACAGGAATGAATTTACTATAATTTCCTAAACCCGTATAGCACTGGACGGCACTGTATATGAGTTACGTTAACACCTGTGTCAGATACCTGGTGGCCGGAAGTCTATCTCAGGTAGTGTTGCCCGTAGTGATCACTGGCAGGGGGTACTGCGATATTTTGGTATACCCTGACTAACGTGCCTGGACACGGGGGTGGGTGGAGATTTAATGCACAAAGGGGAGGCACGATGGAAATAGCATGGACTCCTTCTGCTGGTCACTTAAGGGTTTCACTCGCGTGCCTGTGGGTTGGGGAGGAAGAGTGTAAATAAGGGAATGGCACAACCAACACAATATTAATGTTCTGCTGGTCACGAAGACTCGTCCGAGACGTGGGACTCTACCCGAGATATAGGTCAGGCCACGTTCTAGCTACTAGGCTCGTCCAATCTTATATTCTGGGTTCCTGGTCACTTAAACTCGAGAATACACTGCAGGGGATCACTCGTAATGTATACGTTAATGCACACAAATATCTGGGTCGAAAGAGCACACACATATGTAAAGTCCACTCACTTTGTTACTACTGGTGGGCCCTAGTTTGATTCCTCCGTCCGGAGGAAGGGCAGAGTGGCGCGCCCCTGGACAGGGCCCCCCACACGTAGTCGTGGGGCTCGGGGCTTGGCCCGAACCAGAAAACGGGCCTGTCGTCCGATCTGGGAGCGACTCAGGAAGGCCTCGCCCACAGGTAAGTCGCGCCCTGCTGTTCGGGACAACTCCCGGGGCAACTGGGGACCCAGGGCACTGGAACCCGGTCATGTTGTCTGTGGCTCCAACCCCTAACTCCTGTATTTCAGTCATGCTGGAAGTTACCGACTGAGCGGAACGGTAAGTTACCTTTCCTCTCAGTGCGCATGCCCTTTTAGCTGCTATGCTGAAAGTGTCCACGTGTTATCTCAAATATTGTGCCATTTATCAACAACATTTTATGAAATACATGTGTTAGGAGGATAGTTGGATGTCTTATCGAACTATGGGTAACTTTAGGTCGGTATATAGATATATATATAAATATATATGTTACAGGCAGATTGTGAAATCAGTCGTTCTGCGAATTAAGGTTAGTTTAGTTTAGGTTTATTTATGTTAGGGTAGGAGTCACATATAAACAGGGAGTGAAATTCCCGCCTTTGCGAATGGTAGCTCCCAGTCGACCCCCGGGCCGAGTCAACTGTTGACACTGCTGCTCCAGGCGTCGGTGAAGTAAGACGTTGCTGTCCTTACCTGCACTTTGTTACGTGTCGGTGAGTAGTACCTAGTATGGAATAGGGTGTTTCTGAAGCATACTTACAGGCATAGAATACATTTGCGTGTAAATATACTGAACATCAGTGACAGTATTTAGGCTAATGATGTACTAATACTACTATCCATAACGTTTGTGTCCTCACCAATGGCGGTGAGTAGTAGTGGACGTAATCTTACATTAAATAGAACACTAAAGCATATATATACAAGCATATGATACGCTTGCGTGAATAGACTGAACATCAGTGATTGTATTTAGGCCAAGTATGTTCTAATACCACTATACATAACATCTAACATTCTGTGTGTGGCTACGTCTAACATTCTGTGTGTGGCTCATTTATCTTATAGCCAAAAATGCAGGTGCGATAATTGCCCATTTTCATTAAGATGAGGTGGACCTTTGTGTTTACCTTTGTGTTGCCTTAACAGGTATGGTGGCAGGTTGGATGAGTTCCATTGCCTTGCTACAGGTGTTTTCTCTGCTATACCTCATATCCATATACTATCAATTAATAGGATTTTTTTTTTATTTTTTAGAAGTGCCATTAAGTTCAAGGAATTCTTTTGTATTTTTTTTCCTACTGTGAGTCCAAATGGACCTGGGTTTCCTGTAAGATAAGAGAATGAGAGGGATACCTATCTAGGGCTAGGTTAAGGTTGGATTAGGTTAATTTAGGCTAAATAGAGAAGGGAACAGTAGTTTCCTGCATAAGTCACTCCGTGCATATGACACCAGATGATGATGATGTTGGTAAAAGAACGTATCATGTTAATTTCTTTAAAAATAATTCCTACTGTGGGTCCAAATGGACCTGGGTTTCCTGTAAGGTAAGAGAATGAGAGGGTTACCTATCTAGGGTTAAGTTAAGTTAATTTAGGCTAAACAGAGAAGGGAACGGTAATTTCCTGCATAAGTCACTTTGTGCATACGACACCGGACAGTTTTGATGATGGTAAAAGAACATATCTTGTTAATTTCTTTCCCTATTGTTTTTAGCCTTGCATAGTACCTTCCGCCGTATCAACTGTTTCTTGAGTGTAATAGAGCACAGCGTCACAGTACCATGACAATTGCTGTGCTGGTTCTACACAATCATCCGACATTGGGTCTCTCGTACAGTGTCGCTTCTTGTTTCTTCTGAAAAGAAATTAATATATAAGTGCTGAAAAAATCAATATAAAAGTACTGTATTTGTATGTTGAGAAGCGGGATTTGCTAGTTAGGTTGTGCTGGAGTATTCCCGTTGATTCTCGTAGTTCAGTTACATGTCAGAGTTGCCAGTTAGCCTACTGTTTGTGAGTGTAGTTATTTTGTAAGTTTTACCACCCTACACAGGATATGGTGTCTGGCAGTAGATAGATAGATAGAGGCATTAATTTTTGTGCTTTTTTTTTCTGTAGTTTTATTTATGTGATTGTTAAATTTATGTGATTTTATCTCTGTATGCTAAATAATTTACAGTGATATTCAGTGTGAATACACTCTCCGAGAGTTGGTAGCTGTCGTAATCGTTGCTCCCTCAAGAATGCATGAGAACTTTGGAGAAGTAGTAGATCACTCAAGAACATAAGAAGCTTATATAAGGATAGGGAAGAGACTAGAGCAAGTTGAAGGTGTGTATAAAGAGAGGTGTCATCACCCCCATTGAGCTCTGCAGTAACACATTTTGAAAATGACTTTTTCCCTGGGACTTTTTAAGGTTTATTAGTAGACTAAACACAAATTTGTTAAACTTAATGACGAAGGGGAATTTTTGCTTTATTCCTGATACTTTCCTTAATCTAATAATTAATAACAGATTTTCCATATAGCAGTATATGGCAGTCCCATCTGTGTCCTGATTGGCTAGCTATTATGACATCAATAGCTCCTCCCCATTACAGCACATCACTTGGCAGAAAGTTATTTGTATCAGTGGTGTGTTATGCTGTTGCTACATGCAAAGTTAATTTGAGACACAGAAGGAAGTATGTATCTTTTCATGTATTTCTACAAAACCAACACAAGGTATTACAAAAGTGGCTAGATGCCAGCAAAAGATCTATTGGACATCAAGTAAGTAAAACTGTGGCACTTTATTTGCTCTATGCATTATTCACCCTATCTATCTATTTATCTATTGCCAGATGCCTCAGTCCTGCGCGGGGTGGCCACAAACAAATCGCCTCCATGTCGCTCTGTCCCCCACCATTTCACTACCCCACTCCCAACTCACACCCCCCTCTCTCATATACCTCTCTACTCCATCCCTCCATCTCATCCTTGGCCTCCCCCTTCCTCTTGCCCCCTCCACCTCACTCACATACACTCTCCTCATCAGTCTTTCACTCTCCATCCTTTCCACATGCCCAAACCACCTTAACGTGTTTCTCCTAACGCTTCCTATCACGTCCACAACCACACCACAATGCTCCTTCACTTCCTCATTTATTAGTCTGTCTCTCCATGTGACTCCACATGCACCTCTCAAATAACTCATTTCCACTGCTCTCACTCTTCCAACAGGGTCCAAGCTTCACTTCCATATGTAGAGTTGGTATCACAATACTGTCATGTAACAACTTTTTCACTTCCATGCTCACCTCCCTGTTTCTTATCACTGCTTTCAACGAACCAGCAACCTTCCTTCCCTGCTGCACCCTTTTGAGCACTTCACCCTCCAGATGTCCATCCTTACTCATCACACTACCCAAGTACTTAAATGCAGTCACATTCTCCATATCCTTCCCATCCAGTCTCACTGTACATTCACTGGCTTCACTTCTCTCAAAGACCATCACTTTACTCTTCCCTACATTCACCTTTAGGTTCCATTTCTTACACACTCTCCCAAACTCATCTACCAAGCCTTGCAGCCCCCCTTCGTCTTCGCTCAAGAATACAGTATCATCTGAAACAACAGTACAGGGAGTTTCCAAACACTGCCCTCTCTCACTAGGTCTGCTCCAACATCCACTGCTCGACCTTGTGTCTCTTTTATAACCCCATCCATGTACAGATTGAACAGCCATGGAGACATGACACATCCTTGTTTCAATCCAACCTTCAAATGGAAAAATTTACTCAGTTTGCCATCCACACGCACTGCAGCCTTAGCACCCTCATACATACTCTTCACTGCCTTTAACAACTTCCCATCCACTCCATATATTCTTAATACCTTTGACAATCCTTGTCTATCCACCCTGTCATATGCTTTCTCCAGATCCATGAAGGCTGCATACAACTTCTTGCCCTTCTCTAGAAACTTTTCCACTAAGGATCTAAGAATGAATATCTGGTCTACACAACCTCTTTCCTTCTTAAAACCTCCTTGTTCTTCTCCAACTAATTCCTCTGTTATTTCTCTAACTCTGTCAATAA
>JAGKTI010014376.1:10999-21725 GCA_018397915.1 Birgus latro
CCTCACTCACATACACTCTCCTCATCAGTCTTTCACTCTCCATCCTTTCCACATGCCCAAACCACCTTAACGTGTTTCTCCTAACGCTTCCTATCACGTCCACAACCACACCACAATGCTCCTTCACTTCCTCATTTATTAGTCTGTCTCTCCATGTGACTCCACATGCACCTCTCAAATAACTCATTTCCACTGCTCTCACTCTTGACTTCTGTCCTTCCAACAGGGTCCAAGCTTCACTTCCATATGTAGAGTTGGTATCACAATACTGTCATGTAACAACTTTTTCACTTCCATGCTCACCTCCCTGTTTCTTATCACTGCTTTCAACGAACCAGCAACCTTCCTTCCCTGCTGCACCCTTTTGAGCACTTCACCCTCCAGATGTCCATCCTTACTCATCACACTACCCAAGTACTTAAATGCAGTCACATTCTCCATATCCTTCCCATCCAGTCTCACTGTACATTCACTGGCTTCACTTCTCTCAAAGACCATCACTTTACTCTTCCCTACATTCACCTTTAGGTTCCATTTCTTACACACTCTCCCAAACTCATCTACCAAGCCTTGCAGCCCCCCTTCGTCTTCGCTCAAGAATACAGTATCATCTGAAACAACAGTACAGGGAGTTTCCAAACACTGCCCTCTCTCACTAGGTCTGCTCCAACATCCACTGCTCGACCTTGTGTCTCTTTTATAACCCCATCCATGTACAGATTGAACAACCATGGAGACATGACACATCCTTGTTTCAATCCAACCTTCAAATGGAAAAATTCACTCAGTTTGCCATCCACACGCACTGCAGCCTTAGCACCCTCATACATACTCTTCACTGCCTTTAACAACTTCCCATCCACTCCATATATTCTTAATACCTTTGACAATCCTTGTCTATCCACCCTGTCATATGCTTTCTCCAGATCCATGAAGGCTGCATACAACTTCTTGCCCTTCTCTAGAAACTTTTCCACTAAGGATCTAAGAATGAATATCTGGTCTACACAACCTCTTTCCTTCTTAAAACCTCCTTGTTCTTCTCCAACTAATTCCTCTGTTATTTCCCTAACTCTGTCAATAAGTATCCTACCATATACTTTTCCTATTACACTGAGAAGGCAGATGCCCCTATGATTACCACACACTGCTTTTTCCCCTTTTCCTTTGTACAGAGGAATAATTATACCTGACTTCCAATCCTCCGGGACTCTACCCTCCTCCCAAGCCAATCTGCACACCTTCCACATCCATTCTGTTACTATCTCTCCCCTATGCTTCAGCATTTCACCACACACTCTATCAATTCCTGGGGCTTTCCCCATTTTAACTTTCTTCATTGCTTCCACCACTTCCATCCTACTGATTTCTTCCTGTCTTCTCACAACCCTCCTTCTCCCCACCATTCCCCAGCCACTTATACTTGCATTACTTTCATTCTCTGTGTTCAACAGTTCATCAAAGTGTTCTCTCCATCTGTTTACTTTTTCTTCCTTCTCCACTAGTAATCTACCATTTTTATCTTTCACACCCCCACTGACTTCGTTGGCACCCTGTCTAGCTCTCTTTACCTCCTTCCAGAACATTTTCTTATATTCCCTCCACTTTGCACTCAGATTCCTTCCAAATTCCTCATCCACTCTCTTCTTACTCTCTCTTACTAATCTTTTCACCTCTCTCTTCCTCTCTACATGTAACTCTCGTCCGTCTCTCAGCTTCTTCAATGCCCCTATTCCTCATCCACTCATTGTATGCTTTCTTCTTTTGTGCCACAGCCTCTCTCACCTCTTCAGTCCACCATGCTGTTCCGTGAACCCCCTTTCGTCTTCTCTTCACCCCACACACCACCTTACATGCTGCACAGATTTTTCTGTGAATATCTTGCACACACCTTCCACGTCCCCCATCTGCTCCAATCTATATTTACCCAATCGCTCCTCCACTTCCCTTTTATATTCAGCCTTTATTCCATCCTCTTGTAACTTTTCTACCCTCCTTGTAACAAATACAGTACTTCCTCCTGTCCTTCCCTTCTTCTCTTCCTCCATCTTGTTTGGATTCTGATTCTGGCCACCACCAAGTGGTGGTCAGAAAGTCCACTCCCCCAACCTCTATATACTCTTGCATCCATTACACTTCTTCTCATCCTTTCATCCACACACACATAGTCAATCATTGCCTTCCGTTCATTCATTCCACCGTCCACCCTTCTCACCACTCGCCATGTATGCCTATGGACCATTTTGTGCCTGAAGAGGGTATTAGCTAACACCAACCCCCTCCCGGCACAAATGTCCACTAAAGCACTGCCATTCTCATCCATCTCTGCAGGCACACCCCACTCACCAACCATTCCATCCACCTTCTCATTCCCTACTTTTCCATTCATATCTCCAATCAGAAACACTCTCTCATTCCTTTCAAACTTTTCCAAGCAGGCTTCCACATTTGTCCAAAACTCTTCTCTCACTCTACTTACACGATCTTGCGTTGGCGCATACACGCACACAATTGCCCACATTTGTAGTCCAACTTTCACTCTTACCCACACAATCCTTGACCCAACTGATCCATACTCTCATACATTCTCCTTCCATCTCTTGCTCACAGCAATACACACTCCCTCTTTCGCCCTCTCATTCTCACCCACTCCCGCGCATATACCCCATCCATACTCCCATTCTCTCACACTCTCACCTCGCCATTTAGTTTGTTATTCCACATATATCCACTTTCGCACTCTCAAGCACCTGTACAATCTCGCTCTCTCTCTTTCACCTCATCATTCATATCCCTTACATTCCATGTTGCAATCTTTACCACGTCCTTTGTCCGGTCCTTTTTCGTCAACTTTTGGTCAGTCCTGGTCCAAGGCTTCTTGTTTGTATTTTTAGTTAGTTATTTTTACGGGGTGGGGCACTAACCCACCACCAACCCTTTTAGTCGTCTCTTATGACAAGCAGGGATACTGGGGGAGAATTCTTGAAAAAAACCCTACGCCCAGGGGGTCACCCAAGTGTTTAATTTCACATGCCATATGACTATGTCAGACACTCTTTAAAGCAAAGTTCGTGCCCTACTTTAAATCTGCTTAGACTAGGGAACAACATCCACTGTTTCATATGAAGATCATATAGAGTACCATAAGTATTTTACCAGTGCCGACTTTTTTTTTTCATGACATTAGTTTTTTAGTGGAAATAAAAGATTTAAGCTTTCAGTACCTTTTCAGTTAAACATTAAGTGACACTATGATAAAACTTCTGTCAATTTCAGCATTTCTTGACAGTTCTCAAGATTTTGTTGTCATAGTTGTGGATGTGCAGTATTTTCATTAGACTAGAGTACTGTTTTCATTGCACAGAATGGGCTACTGAATACACAGGTTGACTTGTGAGTTTTGTCATTAATGTTATGCATGAATTAAATTATGTATATATGGAATATTGCATTAGTTTTCCAATATATTTGTTTTCTTTATTTACACGGAAGGCAGTTTTCTATGAATAATAGTGCTGAACAATTGTGTCTATTGCAAAAAACATGTTATTGGATTTTTTTTCTTTTTTTTTAATGTTTTGAATAGTCATCACCAGTTGCCAATGACAAAACTCACTGGACTTTCTGCACAGTAACATGGATTTGCTACTGTGTAATTAACAGCATTTGGTTCTGTCGTTTAAATTCTCATGGTATATAAACAAGATTCTTATAAGTAATGCCATAGCCTGTTCCTTCCTTATCACAAAGTTTGACAAGATAAAGTCTTTCAGCTTACTCTTCGTAATTACAGTAAGGCATGACGGAGTGAGGATTAGTTAGGATGCTTTTTTCCCCTTAGTTTCAGTTGGTTTTGTTTCTAAGCTTTCCAGGTTATTGGAAGTTCCTAAACTGGGTATTGTCTTTGCTAATATAACTGCAGTATCAGTTTTATGCCAAGTTTTTTCCCAAGGAAGCTACTGGCTTTTTATATTTCTGTGTGTGCATGTATAGGCTGTGGTAAGGGGGCGTGGCCAGGGCGGGCCTGAGTAAAACATGCTAAGTAGTCAATTTCCTCGAGCCCCACATGCACCTCTCTTTATACGCACCTTGAGCAGTTTCAGTTAGTTTTCAGTTCAGTTTGAGTGTAGTTCAGTGTCAGTGCAGTGAAGATTGTACAGTAGGTGCGAAAAGTGTTGACGCCATCTTAAAAAAAGAAAACATTCTTGTGGTTAGCAAGGAGAAACAAATAAATTAACACTCACCATTGAATTTAGTATTTACTGGCATTCCCCTTCACCTTTATTATCTTCTTAAGGCGTCTGGGGAGACTGATGGCGTAGTTTTGCAGAACAGACGGACTAAAACTGCTCCATAGCTGCAGCCTCAAGTTTAGGCAAAGATGATGTGTCCATACTACGCAGCTGCCGCTTCATGTGCGCCCATAAATTCTCAATGGGATTGATATCTGGGCTGTTTCCGGGCCAGTCTCGAATAAAGGGAACCTCACAGTCTGTTAGCCACTGTTTCACTGACTTTGCAACATGTGCAGGGGCAGAATCTTGCATAAATACTCTTGCCTTGGTTTTATCAAAAGAGTCACTTAAAACATCACATAAGAGCTCCAAATAATTGTTCTGGTTCACTTTTTCATTTGCAGGTAGAATTACCAACCTACCAACACCATAATATGTAAAGCAGCCCCAAGCCATGAGTGAGGCTGAGTATTTAACAAACTTGGAAGTGTACTTAGGATCCAGGGGGTCACTGCCTGGTTTGCGGTACAGTCGTGATGAAGGGGTACCAGTGACAGTAAATGTTGACTCATCACTCCAAAGCACAGTTTTCCATTGCTCCTCACTCCAGGCAAGATATTTCTTACAAAAATTTACTCTCTTTTTCTTCTGAAGTGCAGTTAGCAGTGGTTTTTTACGAGCACAAAAACTCCTGTAGCCCAGATCGTCATGCAACAGCTGCTGCACACTTCTGACAGACACATCTGTCAGCAACTGTGGGTTCTTTTCTTTTAAATCCCGTGCTGTTAGCCTTGGATCCTTGCTAACTGC
The DNA here is from genome assembly GCA_018397915.1 of Birgus latro. Taxonomy (NCBI): domain Eukaryota; kingdom Metazoa; phylum Arthropoda; class Malacostraca; order Decapoda; family Coenobitidae; genus Birgus; species Birgus latro. Next base: position 16,045 of record JAGKTI010014376.1, read on the forward strand.
CTTGAGATCAGCTGACGGGTCCTGAAGGTTGTCTTACGAGGTCTCCCAGGCTTGGGAAGTGGAGTGGGAGGAATGGCCTCCCCACTGACCTTGAACCGCTTCACCAGTCTGCACTGTCCTCAGTCTAACACCATCTGATTTGCAATAAATGGGAGTTTGTGGCCAGCTTTGTATAAAGTAATCACTTCCACACGTTTGTCCTTGCCTGTGGTTACTTTAGGCATGATGAGAATGTGGTAGGTAACCAAATAACTTTTTTTTTTTTTTTTTAATGTGTCCGACTCTGGGCATAGGCTTCACAGCCTGCTGTCAAGGCCCAGTCGTCCTCCTACAATCTACATGTCACCACTTCAGCGCTTAACACCCGCCGTCCATATTGAATACATGCTAGGGCTGTCTCATACAGGACTGGTGTATTGATATTAGCGGGGTCATTTTTACGACATGTCGGTGGGTCTCCTGGTAGATCAGTAAAGCCTGATTTAATGAAATTCAAATTCTTAAACTGTTCCCTGCACCAGCGAGGATTCGAACCTGGGTCCCTCGGGACTGCAAGCCAACTCTCTACCGATCGAGCTACCGCCTGTGTTATTTGAGTCAAAACATGCCCTCGTGGTGCATCACACACAGACAATCCTCCTCCTGTGGCTGCCCAAACATTACTGAGCCTGCTTCTGTGGTGCCAAACCTATCAAGCAGGGTTGCCAGCTCCCGTTGAAAAAGCGTCAGCTCATTTCGCATCACAGGGGAGGGTAGTATTGACCCTACTTCACTTAACGCGAAAAAGAATGACGTCGGCAAAAAAAGTCAATACTTTCCGCGCCTACTGTATAGCTCCAGTACTTGTGAAAACAGTGAAGTTGGCTAGTGTTATGTGTAATTATTTAGAAAATAAAGACTGAACTTAAGAAGCCAGTGTTTATTTACCACGCCTGAGCCGATCTTGTTGTTGTCCACCGAAAGGCTGACTATAAGAAGAACAGCTTACTGTGCAACATCCTTCCTATACCATACTACTGCTGTTGGAGCCTGTGGCAGTGTGGGATGGGGATGTAACACATATATCAACCTTCTCTTATTCTAGTGGTGTAATATTGGGTAAAGTTAAGACTTGCCTTAAAGAGAAACTACAAAGCTAGGGTGTCTGGAATGTGTCAGGTTTGACTGCAAAGTTTTTCTTAATACAGTATAAGATTTTTCATTATTTTATGGGAATATTTATCATTGCTAGCAAAAATAGTACTGTTTTTCTTCTTCTGAAATGCCTAGGATGGTGAATGTACTGTATTATCAGATGATAAGTACAGTACTGAACTTAACTTCTGTGACACATGGACAGCACACTAGAATTCAGTACAATACATTATAAATTTTAAAGAAAACCCTGAGTTGAACAATAACGCTTATTAATCTAGCAGATGCTGTAGTATCAGTTATCTTTTCAGCTGCTTTATCTGATCGTAATTTTTTGCCACAGTACAGTATGTTCACTGGAACACTCTGCTGTATAAATTTTATCCCCAGTGGCCACTTTATGATTCATTTACCATTATTTCTGGCTGAGTAGGTTCTCCAGGGTTTTGTTTGCTGGTAAAACAACAGTATGTAAAGTCAGGTCAGAATTTGATTTAGTCATAAAATACCCACGGCCACAACACGACGGGCCCAAAGATTTACCGCAGTTCTCGTTAAAATGGGGGCAGGAGAAAATACGTGCAGCCACAACCAAGTTGCGGGGATATGAGTTTCTTCTCAAGAAGGACACAGGGAGCCGGTGCACCCCGTGGCTGGAAGTCCCTCTAACCTGGAACCACCATGCCGCCCATATCATCGATCGAGTCGAGCCATCAGTATCAGCAGCGATGAGAGCTCGTCAACTTAGTGCTTGCAAGAGACAGCACAACCAGGCTTGCTAGATGTGGCTTGGCAATGCAGAAAGAGTTCTAGTGTTCCAGTGTGTTTGCTAGATGCGGCACCCCCAAGCTTGCCAGAGGCAGCTCGGCAACACAGACAGAGTTCCAGTGTTCTAGTGTGCTTCCTAGATGTGGCACCCACACGCTTGCTAGAGGTGGCTTGGCAATGCAGGTGTTCCTGTGTTCCTGTGTGATTGCCAAGTGCAGCACCCCCGAGCCTATGTGAGGTGGCTTGGCAATGCAGAAGGAATTACTGTGTTCCAGTGTGATTGCCAGATGCAGCACCCCTGAGCTTGCTAAAGGCGGCTAGGCAACGCAGAAGGAGTTCCAGACCACGCACTCCCCGGAGTCCGGCAGGCTTCCCCAACGTGACGCTGAAACTGGAGCCAGTCCCCCCCACACATACACACACCCTCCCACAGGTAGGGAGTGTCCTCTTACCCCTGGAAAAGGAATCCTGGGCTTGATGACATAAACTTGTTGTCCCGACCGTCTTGGGTCCCATCAGACGTCACCGATAGACCCACAGGTCACATAACCCTACAGCCAGACTAAGAGGGAGAAAGAGCCAGATGTCGGGCCTTCACTTTTCCAGAACCAGGGTCTTATCCTATCTCCCCCTTAGCCTTATCACCATCATTTCACTGCAGTACAATAACCACACAGATTAACAAACACTGGCCCCCTTCCTTTTCCAGAGAATACCCCAGCGGCAAGTGTAAGTGTCATATCCAGGACATCTTCCTCCAGATTTCCCCTCCCCAATTCCCCTTCACCCCAGCTGACCATTTTTTCCGGATAGATCTCAGGATCTTGGACATAAAACTGTGTAAAACCTAGTGTCATAATAAATCTTTCACTTGCTATCTGGAGTTTCTGTGTTTACCCTGTACTCTTAAGGTGTATTGAGTCCTGCATTGGTGTTCCTCCCTGTTTAGAAGACCCCTACCAGACTAGAAATATCCTAGTACTGTATAAGACTGGTGGCTAGCAGTGGTTCTAAATACGGAGGGAAGGCAAAGCGGAGTTTTGGTTGCCGAGGTACACAGTACACAAATACCAACATGGCAGCACTGAGGCCCCATATTCCCACCCCCAAGTATGACCCTGAACTGTACGATATTACTACCTAAATGGAAATGGTCATGCTGGTGTTGGACTTGGCCTATGAGGAGGACACACAAAAGATCGTGGTAATACTACCCCACTTAGGGAAGTCGGTTGCCCTGGTAGCCGGGAAAGTTAACGCAGCCATGACACGGGCAGAATTCAAACAAATAGTTATCGATGCCGTCCAACCATTCCTCGGGGCAGTTGTCACACTGCTGCAACTTAACAACGTAAAGTTCAGGGGAGACCTGGACGCTACCGTAGCGGATTTGCGGAAACTCATGATGTCCACATATGCCCAGCTTATGGAGCAACAGCGTAACCAGCGCATTTTCACTCACCTGATAGGTGTCCTACCCAGTGCTGTGCAGGAACATATCACCATCCACAACACCCATGGGTTTGATAGACATAGTAACAAACCGATGGCTGTTAGCAGCACATGCGGGGAGATAGAAGCCAGTCAGGGCTGTGCACCGCATCCCGACCCAGCCAGATCATGAGACTGAAGACTGACGAGGTACAAACCGCCCCTTCTGTTGTAACATTTCTCCATCTCCACAGGATAAACCGCTGTGGTAAGATAACTTCTTGATCAACCCTTTGGAGTTCAAGGCGTGTAGTGCGTCTTGTGACCTACATGACATACGGGAACACATTAGTGCCCGACGGAAACGGCCGAATAGATGAGGCCCACCCGCACCATCTCATGTCGTGTAGCCAACAATGATGCCCATACAGAAAACACACAGGTAGAACTCAAGGAGAAAATGGAGCCAACTGCTCTCCTTGACGATGGCGAGACTCCCCTAGAAGAGATGAACATCCCCAAAGCTGGGTTGGATTTTTAGACCCTCTCCCGTCAGTCCTGGCCCTGGCAGGGGCAACCAGTAACCAGCTCGAAATGCTGGTCCATACAAAGGTCAAGCTCCAAGGAGTCCCTGTTCTGCTCCTGGTGGACATAGGCGCTGTGGGTTCCTGCCTGTACACGCAGTATTACCATAAAAATCAGGCAGATTTCCAGCCCCTCCAACCCTCGTCCACTGACCTCATCGGGGCAGGGGATGAACCATTGGCGCTGAGGTGCAAAATACACCCTCTCGTAGTAATGACGCCAGAACCGTCCGCCCACGCTAACCATCTGTTCATGGTGTTCGACTCCAAGTGTACAGCGTACGATAACTACCTGGGGCTGGACCTACTACAAATATTGGGAGCCACCATAGACTGCTAGTGCAGACAGCTCCGATTCGGGGGTCGCCTGTATGCAGCTGGCCTACACACGGTAGTACAGGCCTTCACGAAAAAAAAAACACCACCGTGCCCCCTTACCACCAGGCCTGGGTACTGCTGAATACCTCGGCCCAGGAACCACTGCTCTTCTTCCCTCAGATGGACCAACCATTAACTGCTGTTTGATTTCCGCAGCCATTGTTCCCCCTCACCTCAGTGCTGTCAGAGTCATGAATATCTCCGATGAACCCTTCACTGTCCCTAAAGGACTGGTAGTAGAAGAACTGGAGACATTTGACGCCCTTCTGGAATCACTGGGCGCTATAAGCATGCCCGACCCCTGCACCCCTTCCTTTTCCCACATTCCCTCTCACCTTCCCCCACAGTACCAACAGGACCTGGAGCAACTACTCCTCTGATACCAGGAGGCCTTCGCCTCGCATCCGGGAGATCTGGGCCAGACCAAGGTCTTACACCACCCCATTCACACTATGGGACCCACTATACACCAGCCATGGCAAAAAAAAAAAAAAAAAAAAAAAGGCACACCACCAAGAGGAAGACTGCCAGGTCCAAGAAATGCTCGAAGCATGGATAATAACGCCTTCCAACAGCTCCTGGCCTTCCCCCGTAGTCCTAGTAAAGAAGAAAGACAGATCTATAAGGTTCTGTGTTGACTGCCACCAGCTAAACAATGTGACCATCAAAGATGCCACCCCACTTCCTCATATCGACAAATCCTTAGACTCTGTATATGGTGCATGGTGGTTCTCTATTTTGGATCTACGGTCAGGCTACCGGCAGGTACCCATCCAGTCTGAACACCGTAGCAAAACCACATTCTCCACAAGCGGTGGCTGACTGTATGAATTTAACGTCTTCCTCTTTGGCCGTGTAATGGGCTGGCCACTTTCTCCTGCCTCATGGAGTCAGTCTTGCGAGGGCTCACCTGGGAGACGTGCCTCACTTGCCTGGACAACGTGATCATATTCAGTCTTACCTGGAAGGAACACCTCAACCGTTTAGGCCAGGTGCTGCACTGCATACAGAGAGTGGGGCTTAAACTCAAACCATCTAAATGTGACCTGGCCCGAGAGTCCATCACTTTTCTCGGCCATGTCATCTCATGCAAAGGGCTTGTCCCAGGTCTAGAAAAGCTGTAAGTCATCGCAGAAATCACCCCACCTACAGACGTCAGAGGAGTCCATGCCTTCCTTGGCCGAGCCTCATACTACAGGAGATTCGTCCGAAATTTTGACTCCACCGCAAAACCCCAACACAACATGACAAAAAACGGAGGACTTCCAGTGGACTACCCAGAGGCTGGAAGCCTTCGAGGCACTCAAGCACTACCTCACCACAGTGCCAGTAGTCGCTTTCCTGGATTATACCCGGCCTTTTCGACTATGCACCTGTGTCTCCCTA
>JAGKTI010014377.1:0-10776 GCA_018397915.1 Birgus latro
GTGAGGCGGTGGTTGTGAAGCAGTGTGGTGTGTGGTGAGGCGGTGGTCGTGCAGCAGTGTGGTGTGTGGTGAGAGAGTGGTTGTGCAGCAGTGTGGTGTGTGGTGAGATGGTGGTTGTGCAACAGTGTGGTGTGTGGTTTGGCGGTGGTTGTGCAGCAGTGTGGTGTGTGGTGAGGCTGTAGTTGTGGAGCAGTCTGGTGTGTGGCGATGTGGTTGTGAAGCAGTGTGGTGTGTGGTAAGGACAGGTTCATACCCACACGTCATATTATTTGAGGGGATCACCGGTGTGGAAGAGCAATTCGACTGTGTCAGGAAAGTTTATGATGTGCTGTGCTGTCGGGCTGGTGGTGTTGGCCCGATTGATTTTCAGAGATCATATTTATTATCCACCATTACCCTAACCCTTTTTCCACCTAAAGAGAGGGTGAGGTTAAATCCAGAATCAAGAATAGAGGAAATTCGAGCGTCGGAGAAGTAATGACAACCTTTCCTACAGTCCAGCACGTCTCAGCAGAACTAGTCACTTTCTAGTTTAGGGTTGCATAGATGATGGAAATAATGAAACTGATCATTCTGCATCGTTAGCATCAATTTGCTTTTAGAGCACAAAAATACGTGAAAATTGCTTTGGTATACCGGTAGCATTAAGTACTTGTTGAACAATATTATTCTTTGCTTTGGTCATAAAAAAATAAATAAATAAATAAATAAAAAAGGAACATAATGAGCAATTTCACAAGCTACGTGGAAAAGATGGACATTCATCGATACTGTACTTTCCATATTTACGCCAAAATTGGATTGACGCACAACAGTGTTCAGCAAGCACTGTAATTTCAGAGTTGTTTTTACATGATTTTTCCAAAATTTCAAACGCGTTTTGTGATAAGTTACCATTGTCAATATGATAAGCTTTCGAGTAGCCCAAAACTTGCTAGTGCCCAAGTATTTATTCTGTCAAGTATCTAAGGCCACTTGTTTCGAATGGAGGCATCTACAAGAGTTTTTTCAGATTCTTCTGCTCATCCTCTTTCCCACCATCCTTCTTTAGAGCATCTCCCCCCCCTCACACACACACACACACACACACACACACACACACACACACACACCTTATTCCTTTATTTTGTTCGCGCTGTTACTCATGTTCCGGTTAGTTACGCCATTTCATGCACGTAAGACTTGTACTCCTCTTTTGATTGTACTAAAATTTATAACACGTAAGACCTTTTACTGCGAACATGTCAGACAATAAATAAACTTACCTATCAGATCAACTTCATTGTCTTGGTCGTAGATGGTTGGGACCTTCATGCACTCACTTGCTGTATTGGTGCCTACTTCATCCATCACGTTTACATTTATATCGGCCGCCTAGCGAGGTGATGATGTAATCGTATGTGTCTATGTGGTTGTCTGGATGTTAGCAAAATAACTCAGAATCAAGTGGGGCAAATTATATCCAAACACTGCGGGCAATATCCGGGGGTATATGGTTTGTCTGTTGATTCGGCGAAGTTGCCTCCGATTGCCAGAAGATTTTAAAAGGAAACATGCTATATATATGTACCGTTTTCGTTTAGCTTGTCATTATTCAGTACAACAATAGTGGCAACATGTGCCTGTGATAAGTGGCCTTAATATGCGATTGCGGAGCACAGTATTGTCTCAGGCTGCTGAATATTATGGGTTCAATAGGCAACAGCAACCCCCTTTTGGTAGATCTGAGTTGGCCTGTATCAACCAGCACAGTGGCTCAGCAGCGAATAACAGTTTCCATGAGGGCACACACACACACACACACACACACACACACAAACACACACACACACACACACACACACACACACACACACACACACACACACACACACACACACACACACACACACACACACACACACACACACACACATCTATTTGTATACGTACCCTTAAAGTTTGTGTCTGTCTGTCTGTCATTCCCTAAGGCGAAGGTTGTGCCGAACATCACGCACAAACTGTAAGATATATCAACGAAAAGTACTACAGGAGAGAGAGAGAAAAAAAAGGCAATATTGTACCTGCTTCGTGCCAGAATAACTGCCGTGTGGAGTATCAGACAAACAGGATAAGGTATCAACAAATTCCAAAAAAGTTACTATGTACAGTACTCACTGGTATGCCCTGATCTCCTCTCCGCCCCCTCCCTTAAAAAAAAAAAAAATAAAAAAAGTCCAAGTAACTCCGTCGTACTACAGTAACAATAAATCTGACACAGTTTAGCGTGACAATACAGTTCACACGTAAAAATACATTTATCTGATTCTATAACCCTATGCTCTTGTCTATCTGACTGTCTGACTGGCACTCTGTGTGCTGTGTGAACTTTTTATGAAGAATCACATAAATATAGGAGGAATTCTCAAAAAAAAGAAAGAAAAAAAAGCAGATGTTAAGAACCACAAAGTGTACTTCAAGGGAAAAGAAATATGGAAGAGTCGGCTGTTAGGTGCATCGTTTTCGCTAATATGTCACCAAAGATTAGGGCCAAACAATAAATGTATATATTTGAGGTCTTACTGAAAAGTATCTGATCATTAGCTAGTCAAACAGGGCTTACTTAATGAGTGCAGACTTTAATCCCCCTCAAAGTATGTCCCCCTTGGGACGTGAAACACTTAACACAGCGGGCTTTCCGTTGCTGGAAGCATTTGTAAAGTCTGTTTTTGAGATCGTCGACAAGAACTTTGTAGCATTTGTCTTTATTTCATTTCTGTCCTCACATCATGAGTCTTTCAGCAGCATCTTCAGTTTAAGAAAGAGCCAAAAGTCGCAGGGTGCCATGTCAGGACAGCAGGGAGCCTGAAGGACCTGTATGGTTCTGTATGGCCAAAAAATATCCAGGGTGAGATGGACTTTAATGGGCTTGAGCATTGTCGTGTTGGAGTTCCCACAGCTCTCCTCTCCTGCGCCGGCAAAAGAGAACTTTATTGATTTTTGGGCCTTCAGGAGCGTACTGATAATATACAACACCCTGGTAGTCGAAAGAAAAAATCAGAATTTTTTAAAGCATTTGTCTATCTATCTATCTATCTATCTATTGCCAGACGCCTTAATCCCACACGGGGTGGCCACAAACAAATCGCCTCCACGTCACTCTGTCCCCTGCCACCTCACTACCACGCTCCCAACTCACACCCCCCTCTCCCATACACCTCTCCACTCCATCCCTCCATCTCATCCTCGCCTCCCCCCCCGCCCCCTCCACCCCACTCACACACACTCCCCTCGCCAGTCTTTCACTCTCCATCCTCTCCACATGCCCAAACCACCCCATCGTGTTTCTCCCAACGCTTCCCATCACGTCCTCAACCACACCACAACGCTCCTTCACTTCCTCATCTGCCAGTCTGTCTCTCCATGCGACTCCACATGCTTCTCTCAAGCAGCTCACCTCCACCGCTTCCACTCCTCACTTCCGTCCCTCCAACAGGGTCCAAGCTTCACCTCCACACGTCAGAGCCGGTATCACAACACCGTCATGTAACAGCTTTTTCACTTGAATGCATTTGTACCACTCCTTAATTTGCCTAACACCCTTAGCTTCATCACCAAAAGCCTGCTGAATCTTCCTGGTGGTTTCAGATTGCGTTTCACCTGGTATCTGACTAAACTATATGGAACTTTGCTTGATTTACTCGGTCATTGCGGTGTAGAACAAACATGCAACGAGCAAGATAAACACGTCCTCAAACACACGTTGTTCGGTCGTGACTGGGCTGGGCAGTAGTAGCGGTGAACATATTCGAGCATGTGAACAGCCATTTAAGGCCACGCTCCACAAGGTCTAGTGGTTTTCCAGCACCCTTGGTTCCAGAGTCTTCCCGGATGAACCGTTTTGCTGGACTAATGGATGTCACATTTTATCACACATAAGTTCAACAGGGACCAGCGGAGGTCACGTATAACAATTCAGTGACACACCTATGACCTATTGTCCTTCAATGTAATCACACTCGTGTTTTATTTTACGTTCCTTAGGGATGAAGTGAGTCTCATTCATTATCATTCTACCTGACAAGTCCACTCCATCACTCCGACGCTGTCGAAACCATTCCATCGCCACTAAATCATGCTCAGGAGGCCTATTCCTATCCTCCATTATAGTTTTTCTAAGGTTCATTTGCTTCTTTGAATCACTGTCTGCATGGAATTTCTATATGTTTCCCTTTGATTCTTTGTTATCATAAACAGTTGACGAACTAATACCGTATGTGTCATCCAACTGCTTCACGGGAACACCACATTACACTTTTTTTCAACTATTGTAGTACCTCATTCTGCTATATTGATTTACTTTTAAGCATAATAAAAAAGTCTTTCTGCATTAAACCCCCCAAAACAGCGGTTAAAACACAATTTTTACCAGACAGGTGATTGAACATATGAGTGAAGCTATGGCCGGCCAGTGAGGTAGGTCACTGGGTAGCTACGTGTCAAGTTACTGTTCCTTGGTAACAGCGTGTCTCGCGGTGACCAGTTTCCACTTGCAAACAACCCTGAAATGTAGTAATGCTTTATGCACTCTATGCTTACTTATAAAGTGTCTCAGTAGATACCAGTAATGGAAAGTAATCAAGACTAAAGTGAATTTGTAAAACAGTATTATGGGTACACTTACAAAAGAACGAGAAATGTTATATAAAGTGTCGTACTCATATGCTGACTGACAAAATTAGGTAGATGAAATATGAGAGAAAGGGGTTGTCTATTCACAATCGAGAGTAGCAGATTCGGTGTCAACAGAGCTTAGCCAGACCCTGCAGGCTTTAAGGGAAGGGGGGGGGGGGAGGTACTAGGCAAAACAAGAGAGTGTAAACTTGTGGACCTTGAACCAGTTAACGCTTATTCCCATTTATTGCCTTATTTGGTTATTGAGGGGTTTCCTAATTGTGGTAGTTTGATGACCAATTAACCACGATCAAGGAGGGTTGACTATTGAAATAGACTGGTGTTTACGCATGACACCACCACTGACACTTGCATCGTTTTACAAGCCATAGCTAGGGTTTGATTAAGCTATGAATCAGACAAATACAGGGATCCCTTCCAAGGCAAGCAGTGGAAGCAATCCAAATGAGCACTTACATATAACACCATCTGTGGCAGTCCGGTAAACTCCTCAAGTGGAAGCAGGAATTTCAAGCGATCTCTTGTAATTTTGTCCACAATAAAAGAGATGCCAGACCTTCAATTTGGCTCCCTGTAGTCTTTTCTTTTCTTTTTTTTCTTTCTTGGAGGGAACTGTCTTGCGGGCTCCTGGCCTTCTGTTCTTTCTTCTTTGCATTAATAAAAATGTCGCCGAAAAATTGGTGGTGTACCTGTAATAACTGCGGTAACCAGATGTCATTTGCTTTCGTGTATCATGCAAGAATGGCGGTAAATGTGATATAGAGTGGCAAGGCAAAACGTTATATATATACATACTTAAATCTAATCCTATAATCCTAAGTTTGTGTCTGGATGTCTGCTTATCTGCAATGCGAACACTGTGTGCGAAGCATCACGCAAAACTGGTAAGATACACCATTACAGAAAAATACAGAAAAATGGACTTTTCTATCATTATCCCACTTTGCCTAATTTACAAAAAAAATGATTAGCCCTAATATACAGTTTCTTTGACTTTTTCTCAAGTGTCCTTATTCGTTATTCTTATTGTTTTCCTCCTAGTGGCTTTTCTACGTTTTCTTGTTCTGTGCAGCTTCTGAGAATTTTTGCTGTTTTATCTTCCAGTCAGTTTTTCAACATTTGGCAGGCGCTGGCGCTACAGTTTTTAAACTTTCTATTTTCTATTCATTTCAGTCTATCTTTTCCGAACATAGCAGAATTTGTCTTTACGTTCTACTGCTATAAGTGGTATTTTAATTTTTTTTACACATCTGTTTATTCTGTGTGGTAATATTTTCATCGTCCCACATTTTTACCTGCGGCGATAGCCAGCAACTAGGTCAGTGAGTGGCCAGCGTCCTTCTTCTTCTGGCGGATGTGTTAAAGGGAGGCCTTTGGAGACATAAAAGTGGTACCATATCTGGCAATTTGACATGGAGAATCCAAATGTACCATCAGCTGACTCCTGAAGTGACGCCATCCAGCGACAACTTTAGTAAAGTGCTTAATTTAAGCCTATTGAGACAGAAAAGTGGTCATTATAAGATAATTTGACATGGAGAATCCAGATTTGCTGTGAGCTGACACTAGTGGTGGTGCCAACTAGTAATAACTTTAGTAAAAGTTTTTCTTCATTTTAGCCTATTGAGAGATAAGTGATCCTTTTTTTTTTTATCTTTTTCTTTTTTTTTTGGGGGGGGGACGTCGAGAATCCAAATTTGACATCAGCTGACACCTGTGGTGGTTTCACCTAGCAGCAACTTTAATGGAAGGTCTTCATTTAAGCCCCTTGGCACATAAAAGTGGTCCCCTAAAATGTTGTTTGACGTGGTGAATGTTACTTTTTACAGCAAACTGTTTGAAACAAGAGCCTCGCCGCAGGTCCCAGAGCAATTCTACTTTTATTGATTTATTTTTTTTTTTTATCGGGCTCTTCAATACCTGCCTATGAGATTGTTAATCCTCTTATTTTCGAGGTCTGACATTTGTGTGCTGGAATCATTTCGTCGAATTAATGTGGTGATTAGATTTTCCATATCTTTAGCATTTATTCTGTCTCATATTCTTTCACTGTCTTTATGTGCTTTTGTAATTTTTCAGGTAAAATTTATTTCTTTGAAATATTCGGTCCTTATTTTCCAGTTGTTCCTTTATTAATTTTTCTTACACTCCACACCCATGTTTCCTTCTCACCAACCTTGTTCTTTGCTTACATCATCTTTACTATCCATTTCCTTTAGTTCCATTCATCCTCCTCTCATCCCCTCGTTATTTCCTCCTTGCCTTTCGTCCTACCTACCTTTGTCATACTTTTCCTGTTACTGTTCTTTCATTTCCTTTCTTACTGTTTTTTTTTTTTTTTTTTGTCATACCCAAGGCGTAGATAAAGTGATCGAGTCCACCTCTATTCATTTTTTTTATTTACCATTATGTACTCATATTAAAAAATAAATATATATCGAAAAAATGCCAGATCCTATTTTTGATCATGGTCAAAGCTCAGGGCGCCACCTTATATCATTAGTCTTTTCTTTGACATTGCTCAGTCTTGGCAAATACGAGTACATTGCCGATGGGACTGATGGGCAGACAGATTCATTCCGTAAATTAAGCTTGTTACGCATTGATTATGGAAATAAGACCCTTCTTCAGACATTTACCATGAATCCTTATAATGTCCTTGGACCGCCACTGTGTCGTGTGGGGGAAAGGAAGATACACGACACCTTTGATAGTGACATCCATGCCCATAATACTGAAAAAATATATACTATATTTATATATATATATATATATTTATTTATTTACGGGTTGGCTGAAGGGGAACCCCGGGGATCACATCATGCTTAAAACAGGGCGGGGGTGAGCGTTTACCAGTATGCAAAATTTCCTGTTCCTGGGGTAAAAACCGTGACTGTTATAAAGGCTTTGGCCAGGACCCAGGGGGCCGCCTCCCTCCACCTCCCATGTGAGTTGACCTCGGGGGGTCTCAGCCTAAATAAAACGTGGCTCCGGTAAAGATTTGCCACTGCAAAAATTTCATTAATAAAATATATATGGGATTGTCCATTGTCCTCCGTCGCAAACACACACACACACACACACACACACACACACACACACACACACACAAATACGGTGAATAGTGACTTTTTCCACCAACCTTATGATTCTTCCAAGGCAAGCCACTCCGTAATCCATACCACAAAAAGAAATACGATATTTCCAAACCAATATGCGCGCATCGATTCCCCGTAAGAAAAGGTGGAGGTGACGTTAGCAGCACATCTGGTTCTCAAAAGAGTGTATTTATTCATATAACTGTATTAATATAACTAGTATTGTACATCAGAGGTCATGTGATGTATGCCTACCTTCTCTGTACCGTGTGGCAGCAGAGAGTACGTGCAAATTATTAATATTGAAAAGTGTAATATTTAGAGCAGATTCTTTTTTTACATTTAGCAGTGTGAGTTTGCTGATGGAAGGTTATTTAAAATGAGGTTGAGAATTAAAGTAGTAATATATAAAGGAAAAAGTATATGTAAAAGAACGAACCGGAGGAAAATAAACAGTGAACGGAGAGGGAAGAGGCAGAAAAAAATGACAACACGATCACAGGCAACTGTAGATGAACGAGGATTGAGTAGGATAAAAACGAAAACGGTGTGAAAATAAAATGAAACTGAATCGGGGCGGATATGAAGACGAAAATGAATGGCAATGATGTGAAGGACGGAGTGACTGGTAGGCTGTAAGTATCCTCGCTGTGACGGTGTATTTGTGGATATTGACGAACAACTCAGCATGTAACTGTGCCATTGACTGACTACGTAAACAATAATAAACTATGTAAGCTAGTGATTAGGGCAGAGTTGTAGTGCATTGCTTTTCTCACACTGTTTAAAACTGTCAATGAATTTGGTGAAAGCGTTAAGGTTCAATCAAAGGGATGACACTGTTTTTGAGAATAATCTGTCAGAGGTTGAGGTCACAGGGCAAGTCAGAGTTTACTACCATCTGTTTCCTTACTTGCACTAGTTACATTTTATATTTGCAAGGAATGTGCGATTGTGTTCAGTTTTTGAAAGACTTCTCATACTATAGGGATTAAGGAAGTCTGTATGAAAGCCTTCCACTTCGAGATGTCGCCCTGAGATAATATTATTGTCTGGGGGTAGCAGGAAGAGGAAATAAAGAATGTCGTCTTACTGAAAGTGTTTATGGGAAAGTTACATCATGAGAGAAAAATATGTCAACAGTACAGACACATCTAGTAACTGAACAAAGAACATAGTACGGATTGCAACATGGAATGCAAAGGGTGCGAATGATGAGGTGAACCAGAGATTTTCCTGGTGCTTGAGGGAACAAAAGTGGACATATATGGGTTAACTGAGACTAGCTGAGAAGTGAGGATGTGAAAAAGTGGAAGTATGAATCGGGTATATCTCCAGGAGTAGGTAAGAATGAGAGAGCAAAAGAGGGAGTATGTCTTGTGTGCAAGAGATGGAAGGAGAATGTAAGAATGAATGGATCAATCGGTTCAAGAATTGTGTGGGCAAGCTTTAAAGTGGGATTACAAACGTGGGCAGCTGTGTGTGTGTGTGTGTGTATGAACCAACGTAAAATCGTGCATGCAGAGTGAAAGCAGAGTTCTGGGCAAATGTGGAAGTGTGCATGAAAAAGTCTGAAAAGAATGAGAAAGTGTTTTTGATTAGTGATATGAATCGGAAAGTAGGGAATGTGAAGGTGAATGGAGTAGTCGATAAGTGGGATGTTCCTGCAGAAGTGGAGGAGAATGGCAGATCTCTAGTGGACATTTGTGCGGGGAGGGGGTTAGCCAATATCCACTTTAGGCACAAAATGATCCACATGTATACGTGGCGAGTGATGAGAAGGGTGGGTCGTGAACTGAATGAACGGAAGGCATGATTGATTAGGTGTGTGTGGATGACAGAATGAGAAAGTATGTATTGTATGCAAGAGCATACAGAGGTTGGGGGAGTGGACTTTCAGACCAACATTCGGTGGTGGTGGAATCAAGGTTCAGGTGCAATGGAGAAACAGAAGGAGGTAAGGACAAGAGGAAGTAGACCACAGAAGGAGGGTAGAAAGAAGCTGGAAAGAAGGCAGGATATATGAGACGAGTGGAGGAATGATAGTGTAAATATGATTTGAAGCCGATACGGGAGATAGAAGGTGTTTGCAAGATATTACCGGAAGAAATCTGTGCAGAATGTGAGGTGGTGTGTGGGGTAAAGAGAAGATGGAAGGGGGTGCAAGGAGCAGCACAGTGGAATGAAGAGGTGAGACAAGCTGTAGTGCAAAAGAAGAAAATATCATATAGTGAGTGGATTGGAAGCAGAGGCATGGAGGAAGTTGACTGAAGGAAGAGAGAGTTATATGTAGTGAGGAGGAAAGAGGTGAAAAGATTAACCGGAGAGAGAGAAGGAAGAGAATGGATGAGGAATTTGGAATTTGAGTGTAAAGCGCAGGGAATGTAAGAAAATGCGTTGGAAAGAGGTAAAGAGAGTTAAACAGGGAGATTAAAAAAAAAGTTAGTTGGGGAGTGAGAGATAAAAATGGTAGATTGCTAGTGGCAAAGGAAGAAAAAGTGAGCAGAGGGAGAGAACACTTTAAGGAACTGTTAAACAGAGAATAAAAATGATTGAGGATAAGTGGCAGGGGAATGGCTGGGAGAAGAAGGATGGTGAGAAGGGAGAAAGAGATCAGTAGGATGGAAGCAATGAAGAAAGTCGAAATGGGGAGAGCCCCAGGAACTGATGGAGTGTGTGGTGAAATGCTGAAGCATGGGGGAGAGACAGTAAAAGAATGGGTATGGAATGTGTGCAGATTGGCCAGGGAGGGAGGTAGAGTCCCAGAGGATTAGAAGTCAGGTATAAATATTCCCCTGTACAAAGGAAAGTGCTCACCTGAGCTTAGAAGTGGGCTATACAAGTGACCCTTTAAACACCTGGTACCATGTTCTCTGGAGCTGCACTGCGGTTGTCGCGTTTTCTATGGCAGCGGTATCTATTGCAAACAACTCAGAATAGGTAGATATTTGTTCATTTGGTACGAATTTATATATAGTACAAGAATATATTGCTTTTCACACAC